>JAUELO010007555.1:0-11653 GCA_032357855.1 Amphibolips quercusostensackenii
TTTAAATTCAAAAAAAAATAAAAAATAAAAAAATGTGTTAATAATGTATAAAAAGTATGAAAATGTACAAAATCATGACGTGGATGTAGACATAAGTGAATTTGTTGAAGGTGAAGCTCTTAAATATCAAAAAAACTTGATACGAAGAAAGTTGATACGATGGATACAGCTGTTTAAGAAGAGCAGGAGACTGAAACTAGCATGAAAAATCAGCTTACACCGCAATTTTTAAATGGACAACTTGAGAATTGTTGTAAAAGCTGACACATAACAATTTTTAAATGGAGAAGTTAAAGTGTTAGTAGCAGCTATCTCTCTCACGCAATCATATGATTGCGTGACAAAATGGAAGTGGTTAATATGTCGAAGTTGAGGTTAAAAACATCCATTTTGTTCCGTTTCAAAATATTAGAACATGAATAATAGTTATAATCACTTCATTTAAATTTTTATCAGGACTAAATACCAAAAACTGTGTATTAAAAAATCACAGACAAGTATTACAGACGTAATACTTATTTCTTGATTATTCATTAATTTTTTCAATTTTTTGATGCCAAGTGCATAGCTTGCCCGCTAACTGGCTCACATCTTTGACATGACGTGTTTTGACGTCATGTCAAAGATGCAAGCCAGTTTGCGGGCAAGCTATACATTTAAAAAATGTACATATGTCCATGATCTAGGACACTTTAATGGTCCGGTCATGGCAGGATAGTGTCCTGGATCTCAAATAGATGTACATTTTTCACCATTTTTTTACAATTCTTCTCACAATTCTTTTTACAATTCTTGATCCATGGCCTTATAATGACAGTTAAGTCGTTTCAACTACATCGTAAACAGCAAACCGGAAAACAGTATGACGGGAAACAGCATGACGGTAAACAATAAAACCGCAGATAACCTCCATTATCTTGAGCGGTTTTTTAATAATTTTCGTGGACAACGGTGTGAACCTAAAAAAAAGAAAGTTTCACGAAATACAAGCACTTGTCCGGAATTTAAAGTTAGCAAGTACCCGATCTGACGGTGAAACAAAAAGGTCGTGAATCCACAAAACAATAAAGCATGAGTAAGAAAATACATTATACACTTAAGAAATATAACTATTTGTCCATTCGTGACTTACTTTTACGTTTAGTATATTCACTCGCAAAAGTCTGCATTCTCATGACGTTATGGTAAAATACTCAATTTAAAGCTTCTAGCCCTTCAGGCCTTTTTTTTAATTGGCCAGCCACTGCTGCGGGCGTGACCGTACAGCTCGTACAGAAACCCTCGTGAGAGGTGAAAAGTTTAAGGAAGTGAGTGTAGGGGTGTGCAAACTTATAAAGGTTCAAGCAAGCGATAGTTCAAGCACAGGGAAGTCTACTTTATCTTTTAAAAAATGATTTACACATCTAGCAAAAATACGTTTAATATTTTTTGGTGCTCGCTGTAGACGAAAATATTTATTTGTATTAGCTCAAGTAAATTTACAATAAAAAAAGGAAAAAAAAGAGAAGGTTTCTGAGAATAGTGGAAAACGGCAATTTAAAAAAAAGGGAAAACAGAAAAACAGTGCATCAATGTGCACCCTTAAAGCATGTCAACAATTGCGATTTTTCCCGCTGCACAGTCTGTGTCAACTACGTGGGGGAAAAATAGCTCAGGTTTTAGCGCCATTTGTATCGGGCATTAAAACTAAGTCAGCGTTCATGTGTTAGTCGTGTGTGCATGTATATATTGCTCTTGTGTGCTATAATGTTTTATTATTTAAGAAAAGGGGAGATCATTAATGCTAAATAAAGCAAATAAATAAAGTGAAATGATATATGATAGTTATTCCTTATTTAACATTTCTCACTTGCTTTATTTTGCTACTGTCGCCAAATCGTTAACCTACAGTTATAGTACGCTATGCCCTTTAACGATTACACTGAAAAAATAAGGTTAAAAGATAAAGCAATGAAATTTTAATAAATCTCAAAATAAGTTTTCCGGTCTAAAGTGATGCATGATCAAGTACATCTCTCAATACATTCCATATCACTGTTTGGGACTTTTACAAAGTAGTGCAATATGGCGACAATGTATGTGGCCGTTGCTCTCTCTGGCACCCCGCGTCCAAGTCTTAGAAATGCGCGAACGCCATCTGTGTCGTGCACTGAACAGTTTCTGTACCCCTCTATGCCTCTTGAACCGCGTTCGTGACGTTGCTGGTTTTGCCCATAGAGTTCACGCGTCGTGTTACTACAGATACTCCGTTTTATCATCCATTAGGATGTCCAAAAAGTAACGAAACACCTTAATAATTTTCCAAGTAAAATATTTTTTCAAAAAGCAAAGGTCATTCTTGAAGATACTTTTAACGAGGAGTCCAGTGGTGACCTTGAATTTGAGCTTCATTTTCAAGGCTATTTCAAGGTCGACTTTGTTTTTTAAAAATGGGAACCCCCATTTTTGACAACAACAATCGAAAGAGCCGAAATTTCACGTCCAAACATGTACTTAGGCCATGGGTCAAGGATGACGTTAAACTTCAGGTAAAGGTTTTTAGACCTGACCCAGGTATGGGTCCGTTCGAATCTGTATTGCTTTGGCTCAGGTGTTTACGAAAAAGGTCGAGGTCATTCTTGGAGTAACTTTTAACGAGGAATCCAGCGGTTACCTCTAATTTTAACTTGACCTCCAAGCCTAAAAAAATTTTTTCCAATTTAAAAGAATTAAAAAAAAATTATATTAAAAAAATTTGCGTATTGAATATTAGTTATGCTAGCAACCAACCCACAAAGAATGAGAAAATTCGATTAAAGTGGAGTTTTGACTTTCTTCACGAAAAAAATTTGATAAAATAATGAATAAATAAATATAAGTTAAAGAACTGAATAGCTGCAGGTTTAAGCTTCGTTATAAATTGATACTTCAATAAGCAACGAATTCCGAATTTTTTCACCATACAAACATTTATATCAATCATGAGTGCAGTAGTTTACATGTAAAAATAAGGTAGAGCTTTTGCGTAAAAATACTAAATTACAATTTTAATTTTGTTCAAACGTTTACCTGCATTATAATTTCAACCTTCTTGATTCTGATTGAAATTTGAGTCTCAGGATAGTAATAAATGTCAGAGATGAATGTAAAAATGTGAAAAATAAAGGTAAAACGTTAAGTACAAAGAAACTGACCTTTAAATGACGTCGACCTTTTTCGTAAACACCTGAGCCGAAACAGTAATAGTCCCGACCAATACGTGGGTCAAACCTAAAAACCTTTAGCTGTAATTCAAGGTCATCCTTGACCCATGACCTGTGTACATTTTTGGACTTGAAATTTCCCGCACATTCGATTGCCTTTGTCAAAAGTATGCGGTTCCCATTTAAAAAAACAAAGTTGACCTCAACATAACCTTGAAAGTCCAGCGCAAGGTCAAATTCAGTCACCACTAGATTCCTCGTTAAAAGTTACTCCAAGAATAACCTTGGCTTTTTGAAAAAATATTTTACCTAGAAAATTATCTTGGTGTTTCGTTACTTTTTGGGCATCTGTATACCTGCACATATATGATTAAAAACATAACTCCTTAGTGTACACAAAATGATACCTAGATAACAATAGTGCTACGCACACTACACGCATGCCATGCGAGGCACACTGTTCGTCATAACGCACACATGTTGGCATCATCAGTTGCAATGCAGTGAGGGTGGGAACATGAGTGCGCTGCCATAGTACAATGATTTAATATGAATGAACCGAAACAGCGAAATAAATTATCTCCTAGATTTTGTTTATTTATAATAATGGAAGTATTTTAAATTGTGTCATGAGAATTAATAAATAAAAAAATAATTAAAATGCTAAAATTCGCATGGTTGTATAAATTTAAGTCGTAGAAGTATTTTATTTATTTTTAAACTGCAGTTTTGAACTTAATCGGCTGTAGAAAGAATTTCAAATGAACTCGCATATTTATTTATAATTAAAATATTTATTTTAAATTTTGCACTTATAATTACTTAAATGCATACAATCTAGAAACATGTAAATTTTAACAATTATAATTTTTCAAATTTTGTTAATTGTTCAAAAGTTCTGCAACCAAATTTTAAAATAAATGTTAGCATTTTATTGAAGAGCTTGAAGTTATTAATAAACATTCAATTTTTATTTAAATTTGATTCATTTTTAATATTTCTTTAGTTATTTATTTCTTTAATTTTTAAATGTACTATGTTTAATATCTTTATGTCGAGATTTATAAGAATGCTGTATTAATTAAATAAATTACATTATAACAAACTTATTAGTATGAGTCGAAAGCAGCTACAATAACGGAACAGAAAAAATAAGAAATTACGACCCCTTCCCTCTTCCACAGATTGCTTATGTAATACTCAAACAGCCCCTAAGTCGATGAAATTTGGTGGGCTTATTTTCAAAACTAATATCTTGAAACTGACATTATATTAAAAATTGATTTTGATAGTGACAATTTTCTCATTCTTATCATTTAAAGTTGATTTGAGAATGGAAAAGATGTGTTGATTCAAGACGAATCGCTTGACCTATAATATTGATACATTTTCTTGCGCATTAAGAAAGCTATGGTAATACATAATAATTAAAAATCATGTTTTTTATTGTAAAACATATTTCTTTACCATAATTCAAATTTTATGCAATAACGAAAAATACGTGTGTGAGGGAAAATTGTAACTACGGTGATAATGTAAGGTGTGATTACAATACTGGTATTGCAATTTTAAAGAATACAACTGTTTACCGTACAAGTATTGCGATTTTGCTTTACAATACCGGTATTTTAATTTTGCCTTATTCTCACTTCAGCCTATCTAGCGGTTGTATGACCCTTCATTCGTTTAATACTGTCGTCCGCAACATTACGTTAAATGTATGTCAGTATTACAATGACAGCATTGAAAAACTATAATGTGATATGTATTAAAACGTTATCTTACTTCTCGGAAATAAACTTGCAATGCGTTTAGTTTAAAGTTACAAACGGAATTTTTTACAGCGCAGATCTATGTAATATGCAAGGGATGAAGGTACATGTATTAGAAGTAAGGTAAGAGAAAAACATGTCATTGGAAAAAGAAGAAATGCGTACGTATGTACCCCAAAACCATCGTACAAGCATGCACACGAGCACCAAGTTGTCTCCTCCTGCCATCAAGACCACTTTTTTACTAATGTTTTTTGAAAATCATGCTTGACAAAAGCAAAACGATATGCTTGGACAGGCCATAGATATCCCCCTTCCCCTCTTTGCTTCGTCTCTCTACTTCTTTCCTCTCCCTACTTCCCGATACATATTCTGTATCTCCCTCTGACTCTCCGTCAATTTAACAGATCTGAACACGATTTATAAGTAATTAAGGCTGGGGATAATATATATGAGGATCGTTTCTCTGATTGAAAACCTCAACCTGTAATCTGTTTGATTCAAATGGAAATAAAATAAAGAATTCAGAATACCTGAATAAGTTGCCAATTAAAAAAATCAAAACCCAATCATGTCATAAACATTCTGCTGAACATGGGGTTTTGATCTGCACTACAATTATTAATTAAGGTTGGGGATAATATATATCAGGATCGTTTTTCTGATTGAAAACCTCGACCTGTAATCGTTCTGATTCAAATTGATATTTATAAAGAATTCAGAGTTTCTGACTATATCAAAATTCTGGCGAGGTACCTGACTCGCAAGTGCATTTTCTGTTTTACTCCTATCCTATTTTCTAACATTACGAAAAATCCCTCGCTAAAGTACCCCTGCTATCAATCGTTCAGGCACATCGTACAAAAAATAGTGATGCAGTATCAGGAGAATTTGAGCAGTAAAATGTTTTCGTGTACTCTTGTGTATGCGCGTACCGCTAAGAACAAAAAAGTGCTATGCAGTTGTGGATTCTTTGAATAGACTTCAAAAAACGTTTAAAATCTCAGCCCATTCTGAAAATAAAAAAAAATACCCAGACGAGCGTTCCTTCTTGATCCAAACATTGCCAATTTGACTGGTGGGATTAATGGTAAGCTGCATCGTTACCATTTGTATTGTCTTCCTGTCATAATGTATCTTTCGAACATACTTAAAAAAAATCTCTATTGAATGTGCAAAGTTATTATTCAAACTCTGTTTTATCTTCTGGCTCGTAACCTGATCCCTTTTGTATTGTATCATTCTAGCTGAAATTTATTAATTAGATTATCAAGAAAAAGTACTTTCAATGCGAAAGGAATGAATAGAACAAATCCATACGAAAGTAAAAAGGCACGATATTAACCTTTAATTATAAGAATGAGAAAATTTTTATTATGAAAATCAATTTTTAATATAACAGATGCTAATTTATCCTTACTCTTCACTAAAATCTATTTATATTATAGGTCAATCGATTCGTCGCGAACCAAGGAAACTTTTATATCCTTGTATCTTATTTGAATTATGTTAATGAAAAAAGTTTTGCTGTAATAAATCTAGTTTTAAAATATTATTAAGTACTAAAAAAAATGCAGCGAATATTTTCAGAAATCCTTCGATATGTTTTAAGATATTAGTATAGAAAATAAGCCTTTTAAATTCCATCAATTTATCTGCAACTATTTTCAAGTTATGGTGTTCACAGCAGACTTATGCACAATAATAACGACAGTAGAACCTTGATATAACGAATTTCAAGGCATTGCAAAACGCGTTCGTTATAAGCGGAGATTCGTTATCAGCGAATTTCGCCCCCTGCTTTCAAGTTCATGGGACCAGACCAATTGTTCGTTATATGGAGGATTTTGTTTTAAGAGTGATCGTTATATCGAGGTTTTACTGTATTTATTATAAATATCGTAGGAACCTAATATAACACGTAACGCAGATGCGACGATAATAAGCATAATTTGCGAGATGTTTGAGTGTTTTTTAAAAATTCAACACATTTTAAAAAATTGCTGATGATTTCAATAATTTTGAGGAATTTTACAAGCTCTTATAAGCTTGCTCAGAATTTTTAGTAATTTATCTCTAATTCTTTTAAATTCTTTCGAATTCTTCCAAATTTTTTTATGTTTTCTAAATTTACCATATTCCACTCAATTCAAGGGATTTGTAACAGAATGGTGCTTCATTATTGATAATGAGGGAAAATAAAAAATTAGTCATAGAAAGATCAGAGAATTTTGAAAATGAAGATTTGCAACCATCCACGTTTAGTAATCGTTAAAATAAAAATATTTTAATGTTTTAAAGCAAAGTATGTTATCTGTAATTGTTAATTTAAACTTCTAATCTGAAAAGTGTTCAGTGAAAAAAAGTCGTGCAATTTGTTATGCTTGTAACTTACGATTGCTTATAATAGTGTAATTTCAGAAATTAATTAAAAATTGATAAATCAGAAACTATTAAAAGCTCCTACTTCAGACGTGTAAATTATGAAACGTTCAAATGAAAAAAAGTGAATTACAATTGTAGATATATCTGAAAAATGACTGGAAAATACGAATGCAATCATCACAGTGTGCATAGCAACTGAAAACTAGTCAATATTAGTGGAAACCAAAAATTTGAGAGAAAAAATTGGAAAATTTTTTATTATTCCGAAACCTCAAAAACGGTGCGTACGAACTAAAAACTAGTAAATATTAGTGGGAACCAAAATTTTGAGAGAAAAAATTGAAAACATTTTTTTTTGAAACCTCAAAAACGGTGCATACCAACTAAAAACTAGTAAATATTAAAGGGAACCAAAATTTTGAGAGAAAAAATTGAAAACATTTTTTTTTCAAACCTCAAAAACGGTGCATAGCAACTAAAAACTAGTAAATTATAGTGGAAACTAAAGTTTGAAGACAAAAAATTAAAAAAAATTTTTTTCTCCCAAAACCTCAAAAATGGTGCATAGGAACTGAAAACTAGTTTTTTTAGTAATTTTTTTTCCCAAAAACTCAAAAACGGTGCACAGCAACTAAAAACTAGTGAATACTAGTGCAAACCAAAATTCTAAATGAAAAATTTGAAAAACAATTTTTTCTTCCAAAACCACAAAAACGGTGCATAGCAACTAAAAACTAGTAAATATTAGTGGAAACCAAAATTTTGAGAGAAATATTTCAAAAAATTTTTATTCTTGTAAAACCTCAAAAACGGTAGATGGCAACTAAAAACTAGTAAATATTAGTGCGAACCAAAATTTTGAGAGAAAAAATTTAAACAATTTTTTTTTTCAAACCTCAAAAACGGTGCATCGCAACTAAAAACTAGTAAATATTAGTGCAAAACAAAATTTCGAGAGAAAAATTTGAAAAAATTTTTTTCTTCCAAAACCTCAAAAACGGTGCATAGCAACCAAAAACCAGTAAATATAAGTGGAAACCATAATTTGGCTAAAAAAAATTAAAACATTTTTTTTTCTTTCAAAACCTCAAAAATGGTGCATAACAACTAAAAACTAGTAAATATTACTGGTAACCAAAATTTTTAGAGAAAAAATTGAAAAATTTTGTTCTCTTCCCAAACCTCGAAAACGGTGCATAGCAACTAAAAACTAGTAAATATGAGTGCAAAACAAAATTTTAAGAGAAAAAATTTTAAAAAAATTTTTTCTTACAAAACCTCAAAAACGGTGCATAGAAACTAAAAACTAGTAAATATCAGTGCACACCAAAATTTTGAGCGAAATAATTGAAAAAACATTTTTTCTTCCAAAACCTCAAAAACGGTGCATAGCAACTAAAAACTGATCAATATTAGTACAAACTAAAAATTTTGAGAAAAAATTGAAAAAAAATTTTTTTTCTCAAAACCTCAAAAACGGTGTATGGCAACCAAATCTAGTAAATATTAGTGCAACCAAAGTTTTGAGAGAAATAATTCAGAAAAATTTTATTCTCTAAAAACCTCAAAAACGGTGCATAGCAAGTAAAAACTAGTAAATATTAGTGGAAACCATAATT
This sequence comes from Amphibolips quercusostensackenii, assembly GCA_032357855.1. NCBI lineage: Eukaryota > Metazoa > Arthropoda > Insecta > Hymenoptera > Cynipidae > Amphibolips > Amphibolips quercusostensackenii. The sequence goes on from JAUELO010007555.1 coordinate 8,959, forward strand.
TTAACAGGAAAAATTGAAAAAATTTTTTTTGTTCCAAAACCGCAAAAACGGTACATAGCAACTAAAAAATAGTAAATATTACTGAAAACTAAAATTTTTAGAGAAAAAAATGAAAAATTTTGTTTTCTCCCAAAACCTCGACAACGGTGCATAGCAACTAAAAACTAGTAAATATTAGTGCAAACCAAAATTTTTAAAGAAAAAATTTTTTCTTACAAAACCTCAAAAACGGTGCATAGAAACTAAAAACTAGTAAATATCAGTGCACACCCAAATTTTGAGCGAAAAAATTGAAAAAACATTTTTTCTTCCAAAACCTCAAAAACGGTGCATAGCAACGAAAAAATGATCAATATTAGTACGAACTAAAAATTTTGAGAAAAAATTGCAAAAAAAATTTTTTTTATTAAAACCTCGAAAACGGTGCATAGCAACTAAAAACTAGTGAATATTAGTGCAAACCAAAATTTTGAGAGAAAAGATTAAATTTTTTTTCTTCCAAAACCTCAAAAAAGGTGCATAGCAACTGAAAACTATGAAATATTAGAGGAAACTAAAATCTAAAGAGAAAAAATTAAAAGAAATTGTTTTCTCCCAAAACCTCAAAAACGGTGCATAGCAACTAAAAAGTAGTAAATATTAGTGCAAACCAAAATTTCGAGAGAAAAATTTAAAAAAATTTTTTTCTTTAAAAACTTCAAAAACGGAGCATAGCAACTAAAAACTAGTAAATATTAGTGGAAACCAAAATTTCGAGAGAGAAATTTGAAAATTTTTTTTTCTTTAAGAACTTAAAAAACGGAGCGTAGCAACTAAAAACTAGTAAATATTAGTGAAAACCAAAATTTCAAACTAAAGAATCGAAAAAACTTCTTTGTTCCATAATCTTAAAGCGGGTACATAGCAACTAAAAACTAGTAAATATTAGTGGAAATTAAAATTTAGAGGAAAAAAATTGAAAAAAATTTTTTTCATGCAAAATCTCAAAAATGGTACATAGCAACTAGAAACTAGTGAAAATTAGTGGAAACAAAAATTTCGAGCGAAAAAATAGGTAAAAAATTTATTTTTCCAAAATCTCAAAAGCGACGCATAGCAACTAAAAACTAGTAAATATTAGTGCAAACCAAATTTCGAGAAAAAAATATTTTTACATTTTTCTCTCGAAATTTTGGTTTGCACTAATATATACTAGTTTTTAGTTGCTATGCACCGTTTAGGAGGATTTAGCGGAAAAAAAAATTTTTCAAATTTTTCTCGCGAAATTTTGGTTACCACTAATATTTACTAGCTTTTAGTTGCTATGCACCGTTTTTGAGGAGTTGCAAGAAAAGAATATTTTTCGAATATTTCTCTCGAAATTTCGGTTTGCACTAATATTGACTAGTATTTAGTTGCTATGCACCGCTTTTGAGGTTTTAGAAGAAAAAATTTTTTTTTAATTTTTTCTCTTAAAATTTTGATTTCCACTAATATTTACTAGTTTTTAGTCGCTATGCACCGTTTTGGAGGTTTTGGAAGAAAAAAGATTTTTTCAATTATTTCTTTCAAAATTCTGGTTCCACTAATATTTACTAGTTTTTAGTTGCTACGCACCGTTTTTGAGATTTTTGAAGGAAAAATTTTTTTTCAATTTTTTCGCGAGAAGTTTTGGTTTTTACTAATATTTATTAGTTTTTAGTTACTATGCACCTTTTTTGAAGTTTTGGAAGAAAAAAATTTTTTTCACTTTTTTCTCTGAAAATTTTGGTTTCCACTAATGATCACTAGTTTTTAGTTGCTATGCACCGTTTTTGAGGATTAGCAAAAAAAATAAAATTTTTCGAATATTTCTTTTGAAATTTGGTTTGCACTAATATAGACTAGTTTTTAGTTGCTATGCACTGTTTTTGAGGTTTTAGAAGAAAAAACTTTTTTTCACTTTTTTCTCTGAAAATTTTGGTTTCCAGTAATATTTACTAGTTTTTAGGTGCTATGCACCGTCTTGCGATTTTGAAAATAAAAAAATTTTTCAAAATTTTTCTCTTGAAATTTTGAAATGCACTAATATTTACTAGTTTTTAGTTGTTATGCACCGTTTTTGAGGATCAGCAAACAAAAAAAAAATTTTCAATTTTTTCTCCCGAAATTTTGGTTTGCACTAATATTGACTAGTTTTTAGTTGCTATGATGTATCGTTTTTGAGGTTTTAGAAGAAAAAAATTTTTTTTACTTTTTTCTCCGAAAATTTTGGTTTCCACTAATATTTACTAGTTTTTAGTTACTATGCACCGTTTTTGAGGATTTGTAAGAAAAAATTTTTTTCACTTTTTCCTCTCGAAATTTGTGTTTCCACTAATATTTACTAGTTTTTAGTTGCTATGCACCGTTTTTGAGGTTTTGAAAGAATAAAAATTTTTTAAATTATTTCCCTCAAAGTTTTTGTTCCCACTAATATTTACTAGTTTTTAGTTGCTATGCACCGTTTTTGACGTTTTGAAAAGAAAAAATTTCTCAAATTTTTCTCTCGAAATTTGGTTTGCACTAATATTTACTTGTTTTTAGTTGCTATGCACCGTTTTTGAGGAGTTGCAAGAAAAAAATATTTTTCGAATATTTCTCTCGAAATTTCGGTTTGGACTAATATTGACTAGTATTTAGTTGCTATGCACCGCTTTTGAGGTTTTAGAAGAAAAAATTTTTTTTTAATTTTTTC
>JAUELO010007571.1:0-11651 GCA_032357855.1 Amphibolips quercusostensackenii
ACTTCAAGATAATGCGCATACATAACATGTTTATTTAGCATAATAATTTTTTTCTGTTATTATCCCTCAAAAAAGGGTCGAGGGACGTCCATTATACTATTTTATAACATCTCCGAATTCAGTTTTAAAAAATTTTAGTTTTTGTGGACAAAAACTTGGGGGAACTGAAGCTGATTTACCACACGTTGAAGTATCACATGCCCTTAAGTCTCGCATAGTGAACGCACTGTGAAGTACAGATATAAATGTATCAGTTGCTGGAAAATCCACTGATAATATTATGGTAGAACCTCCTTTTTCAGAAGATACATAATTGGAAATTTCATCGCCAAAAGCAAAACGGACAACAAGGATCCGTATACTAGTGACTCCTATGCTTGCTGCGGCCTTAGATAAATGTAAAATCAGTGACAGGAATACAGTTCATATTCTGATTACAACTACTAAGGCACTGGGCTATGATGTCTAGGAGTTTGTCATCAACAGGTTATCCATTCATATTGCAAGGTAAAAAATATGTGCAAAAAAGGCGACTGTAATTAAAGAGCAGTTCATGAACACGAAATTTCAAGCTGCTCTCGTGCACTGGAATGGTAAGTTACAGCCAGCGTTAACAGGCAAGGAAACCGTTGATCGACTTTCTGTGATTCTTTCAAATGGCGATGCTGGACAACTTCTTGGAGCTCCTGTACTGCAATCTGGGACTGGAAAAGATCAGGCATCTGTTGTTTGTAAAATTCTTGTTTAATGGGGTCTCCAAGATTGTGTTAAAGCATTAGTTTTCGATACAACAGCATCGAATACTGGAAGTTATAGAGGTGCGTGCGTTTTGATAGAAAATTTGTTAGTAAAAGATTTTTTGTACCTTGCTTGTAGACATCATATATATGAAATTATTCTTAAAAGCGTTTTAGAGGAAAAGATGGGTAAAACTACAGGTCCGACTGTATTTATCTTTAACATTTTTCATAAAGCTTAGTCTGGAATCAGTGTCAATAATTTTCAATCAGGGATTAAAAACGAAAAGGTCAAAGGATACTTCAATAAAGGCGGCGTATCTCAAAACCTTGACTTTGTTAAAAATACTTTAAAAGAACAGCAGCCTAGAGAGGATTATAGGGAATTTTTAAAATTAGTAATAATTTTCCTTGGCGAAGTACCACCTTGTGGAGTATTTTTTCGTATTCCTGGGGCTATTTATCATGCAAGGTTCATAGAAAAAGCTATTTATTGCTTGAAAATCTTTCTCTTCTCTCGTGAATTTGTATTAGGCCTAGAAAAAAAGAATGCCATCTGCGATATTTGTATTTTTGTTGTTAGTGCGTACGTCGAAGCATGGTTTTGTGCGCCTTCTGCTGCTCAAGCACCTTATCTGGATTTCAGTGTTTTGTCAAAACATAATAATTATCAAGCTGCTGATCCCAGTATCTCTCGTGCTGCATTTAAAAAACCAATTTATCATTTATGGTATTTAAGTTCTGAAACTGTCGCATTAGTTTTTTTTATCCGAACTTGTCATAAGAATCGAAAATGAAAATGGTCAATGCTTTGAATCGCGAAACAGAATGATTAAATGAAAATGTGAAGCAAGTACAAGTACAAATCTATGAAATTCCAGAAATTAATAACAATGGAATTAAGTAATTCGTTTCCGCCCACACTAAACGATTTTTCGAAAAATTAAACTTAAATGATGAATTTCTTGTTAAAGGACTTGAATTAGTAAATAAATTGAAAGTTGTAAATGATTCGGCTGAAAGGCCTTAAGCTTATGGAAGAGTGTAATAAATTATTTACGAAAAACGAACAACAGAAACAGTATGTGCTTCAGATTGAGAGTGATCATCGCCGAAAGTTTTTCAGGTTATAAAAAAGAGTCTTTGCCTATTAATTAAGATTTGTAGTGAAAAATCGAATTTTTTTCAAAAACGGTCAGTCATAGAAGAAAACGTTATGGAAAAATATGCGCATTTTTAATATATCTACAACTTTTGTATTAAGCTTTTTTGCATATAATTAATATTTTTCAAAATAAACAAATAAAATTTATGTTTTGTATGGTTTTTTGATTTTCAAAGGCCCAGGGGCACCCTTTCCCTTTGAAAATAAGAGTCACCCTAGGCTACAGCTACTGTAGCCTTAAATTTAAAAAATACCCTAAAACACCTAGAATGGAGAATTTCGACCCAATTTTGCCTTTTTGTTACAAGATTTCGACTCATTTCTTAAGAATCATAAACAGACATTCAAGAAATTAGAAAAAAAACACTTTGAAAGGAGATTTTTTACAAAAATATGGAAATAAATTCTTTTAAATAAAATTAATGCAGAAACCAATATTAAATTCAAATTAAAACGCATCAAATTTCTAATATTTTAAGTAGAAATACTATATTAAAAAAAAAGAATGAATTTTCAACGTAATAGTTGAATTTTCAACAAATTAAGAAAGACTCATTTTCAACAAAATAGGGGACGACTGAAAAATCCCGAAAAATAAAATTCTCGTCACTGTAAAATTCCCGAATTGGACAATTCTCGAATAATAAAACTTCCGAATAGTAAAATTTTCGAATTTGAAAATTTCCTAATAATAAAATCCCTAAACAGTTTATATTTATAATATTACCGAAATGGAAAATTCCCAAATAATAAAATTCCCGGACAGCTTATAATATTATCGAATTTGAAAATTCTCAAAAAATAAAATTCCTGATTGAAAATTGCCGAATTTAAACAATAGAATATTTTGTTATTGATATTATTTATTTATTAAATTAAATTAATAAAATATTTTTGTTAAAAAATTATTTTTAATGTTTAAAGTTTTTAAAATTATTGTTTAAATTCAAAATAACAATAATTTAAAAAACTATATAGAATTCCTGAAAATAAAAACAATTTTGAATTTAAATTTGATCCTAATTTAAAATTCTCAAATTCGAATTGAAGAAACTTTAAATGTTGACAATAATTTTTTTATAAAAATATTTGATTATTGTATTTTTCATAAATAAATAATATTTATAATAAAAAATTTTATTGGTAAAGTTCGGGAATTTTTCAGTTCGGGTATTTTATAATTCGTCAATTTTCTGTCGGGAATATTATTATTTAGGAATTTTTGAAATTCGGTAGTATTATAAACTGTTCGGGAATCTTATTATTAGGCAATTTTATCATTTGGTAATTTTACATTGTAAATCGTATACTATACATCGTATACTGATCGCATTTTTCTTACACAAAATATTTTGTACACAAAATATTTCTCACACAGAATTTAATACTGTTACATTTTTCCTACACAAAATTCTTTCTACACAGAAGATTTCCCACACAGAATTTAATATTGTTTAATTCTGTTATTTCTTCCTACGCAAAATATTTCCTACACAAAATATTTTCTATACAGAATTTAATATTGTTTAATTCTGTTATTTCTTCCTACGCGAAATATTTACTACACAAAATATTTCCTGCACAGAATTCAATGTTGTTTAATACCGTTATATTTGTTCTAGACCAAATATTTTTTACACAGAATATATCCTAAACAGAAATAAATAGTAACCATTTTATCCTCAAAATATTTTCAAAATATTGTACACAAAATTATTCTGTCTAATATTTTTCCTATACAAAATATTTTCTACACAATATATTCTACACAGAATTAAATTGTAATATTTTATCATAAGGATATTATCAAAACATTGTACACAAAAATATTATATCTAATATTTTTCCTACACTAAATATATTCTACACAGAGTATATCTTACACAACAAATTTAAAAAGTAAACAAAATATTTTCTACAAAAAGTAGATCCTACAATATCCTGCAATATATGTAAAAGATTTAATTTAGAAGTTTTGATTTAGATTCAATTAAAAATAGCGTATGACATTGGGTAAGAGGCAAGTTAAATATAGGCTAAATCTGAGAAAGTAAAGTTATAATTATTTTATTTTGTTTAGAATATACTATGTGTAGAAAATATTTTGCCAACTTTTTTATATATTTGGTTATGTGCAGAATATATTTTGTGTTGAAAATATTGTGTGTAGGAAAAATATAATGGAATTAAATTCTGTGTGGTAAATATTACGTGTAGAAAAAAATAAAAATATTAAACAATGTTAAATTCTCTGTAAAAAAATATTTTGTGTTGGAAGTATTTTGCGTAGAAAAAAAATTTTGTGTAGGAAAAATGTAACAGTATTAAATTCTGTGTAGGAAATATTTTTTGCAGAAAATATTTTGTGTAGAGAAAATATGATCTGTATACGTTGTGTACAATATATTTTGTGCAGAAAAAATTTGTGTAGGAACAGCGTTTTCCCAAATTGTTAACGAAAATAATGAATTTTCAACTAAAATTATTAATCTTTTACCAAAAATTAATTTTAAAGAAAGTAGTTGAACTTTCAACCACATAGTTGAATTTTCAACCAAAAAAGATTTTAATTTAAAATAAAAAATAGTGCAATCTATAAAAAAATGTTTTTAAAATGAAATGGTTGATTTTTCAACAAAGCGGTTGAATTTTCTACCAAAAAGGATAGCTTTAACAGAACTGTTAAATTTTCAACAAATTTATGACATTTTTGTAACAAATGATACAATTTTTATCTGAAAAATGTAAAATTTCTACCAAGAAGATTAATTTTCTACCAAAAACGACAATTTTCCAACATAAGAGCTAAATTTTAAACTAAAATTAAGCATCTTCATAAACAAAATTTAATTTGGAACAGAGCCGCTTAACGTTTAATCAAGAACTTGAATTTTCAACCAAAAAATATAAATTCTGAACAAAAAATATAGTTGATACAAAAAACAAGAAAGAATTTAATTTAAAATCAAAAACAGTTGATTTTTTAGTCAAAAAAAAATAATGTCAACCAAATTGTTGAGTTAAAAAAAAGTTTAATCCTCATCCAAAACAGAATAATTTTAAACTAAATAGTTGCATGTATAACCAAAAAATATGAAATTTTCAATAAAATTAAAAAATATAAAAATATGAATATTTTAACAAATAATGAAATATTTAAGCAAAAGTATGAATTCTCAACCAAAAAGTTAAATTTTTAACTAAAATAGATGAAATTTCTGCAAAAAGAGTTGAATTTTCAGGCAAAGAAGATTCATTTTCTACAAAAAAAAGTTTAATTTTCAACCCGAAAATATGAATTTTCAAAGGAAAGTTACTTTTCAGCCAAATAGTTGAATTATTAACCACAAATTGAAGGGAAGATTATAGAACTAGATAACAAAATTTTTTTTAAAAATGGATTAATTGCATAACAAATTTGTTAAAAATCTAATCCATATTATGGAAAGAGGATTTTTCTTAAACTTATTATTTAATACAATCATTAAAAAAATTTTTTTTATCAAATTTGAGTTTAAAACTTAGTTACTATTTAAATGTAGCAATACTTTTATTCAACCTTTAAGCATTCATCTTTTTAAAAATTATTTTTCAATAAAAAAAAAAATTTCTTGGGATTTTTAGCAAAAAATGTCTGTCGTACTGTGATATCGCAATCTCCAATTTTGATTTTCTCGGAACAGGCCAATTTTGGTTTAATCAAACATTTTTATTGTTTAGCGTCCCGATTTCTTGATCGCAAATTTTTATTTTGGCAAAAAATTGAAAATTCGATTTTTAGTTGCTATTATTTGATTGGATTATTTTTTAAATATTTGATCTTCTTAAATTTTTTTCTGATGTACTTTATAAGTAAAAAGTGCCAAAGTGTTGAATAGTTTAATTGTTTTCACAAAAAATTAATTTTTTACAAAACAGTTGCATTTTCTACTGAATTGTAGAATTTTCGAGTTGATATAACAACAACAAATTTTTTTTAGTTTAAATTCCATCCCTTTGGTTAAAAAATTAAACTAATGTGTTGAGAATTCAACTCTTTAATTGAAAATTAACTTTTGTGTTGAAAAATTCATATTTTCCAGTTCTAAATTCAATCAGTAACAGTTAAGTTTAACCAAAAAAAGATACATTTTTAACATACAAGCCTGAAGCTTCAACTTAAACGGATTAATTATCAACCAGTTTCATTTTCAACCCAAAAAATTAATTTTCTATAACAAAAAAAAAAGAATTTCAAACTAAATACATAAATTATCAACCAATCAGTTAAATTTCCAACTGAGATTACCTTTCTACCAAAAGAGATGATATTTCAAATAAAAAGACGAATTTTCAACAAGAGTTGATTTTTGAACCAAGAAAGATTTTTGAGTCAATGAAAAAAAAAATGTTTCAACCAAAAAGGTGGATTTTCAAGCAAGAAGATACATTTTTTACTAAAAAGACGAATTCTCCACAAAATACATCAACTTTAAATCAAATATTTGAATTTTCATTAAAAAAGATTTTTTTATCAACAAAATAAATGATTAAATGATAGATTGGATGAAAAAATTTGTTTTAAAAAAAATTTAATTATTTTGTTGAAATTTTTGGTTTAAAAATTCATTTATTTTAAAAGAAATTTTATTTTTTTGTAGTGATTTCAACTATTTGGTCGAAAGATAAACTGCTGTGTTAAAAACTTGTTTGTTTTTAATTAAAAATTCATCGTTTTCTATACAAATTCATCTCATTGGTTGAAAATTCAACTATTTTATAAAAATTCATTTAGCTTTTGTTTGAAAATTAACTTTTTAAAATTACATTTTCTTTATTTCATTTTTGCTTAAAAATTTATTATTTTCAGTATGAAATTCATTTATCTTGTTAAAAATTCGTTTTTTTGAACAAAAATAATTCTCTCAGTTGAAAATGTAACTATCTTATTGAAAATTTATATTTTTTGGAGAAAAATGTGCTTTTTTGATAGAAAATTAACTTTTTTGTTAACAATGCAACTGTCTGTTTGAAAAATATTATGTCTTAGTTAAGCTTTCAAGTTTTTTGTTATAAATTCATTTTTTTTTTGGTTAAATTCAACTGTTTTTTATTTTAAATTAAAATATTTTCTGATTGAAACATCAACTATAATTAAATTTTGAACTATTTTCTTGAAAATTTATTTTTTTGTTGTTGAAAATTCATAATTTTAGTTCACCATCCATTTAGCTTTTGGTTGAAAATTAATTTTATTCCAATGAAATTTTCATTACCTAATTTTTTGTTGGAAATTTATATACTTTGTTGAAAAGACGTATTTTTTGGTAGAAAATCAATTCCTTTTATTGAAAATGCAACTGTTTGTTTGAAAATTAAGCTGTTTTAGTTGTGTATTCAAGTCTTGTTGAAATGTCGCCTTATTTCGTTAAATCCAGTTGTTTTTTATTTTGAATTAAAATATGTTTTGATTAAAACGTCAACTATAGTTACTCATACTCATTCAAAAATTCATTTTTTTGGGGAAAAATTCATAATTTTAGTTTAAATTCCATCCCTTTGGTTAAAAATTAAACTACTGTGTTGAGAATTCAACTCTTTGATTGAAAATTAACTTTTGTGTTGAAAAATTCATATTTTCCAGTTCTAAATTTAACTGTCTTGTATGAAATTCTTTTTTTAAATTAAATTTTTTCTAAAGAAAATTTAACTTTTTTATAGGCTAAAACAGATTTCATATTTTTTTGTTAAAAATTCAGTTTTTATATTAAAAATCAATTTGTTTAAGTTAAGGATCAAACTTTTTTGTTAAAAATTCGTCATTTATGTTTACTTTAACAGTTTTTGATTAAAAATCAAAATCTTTTCCTGGTTATAATATCAACTATTACATTTTTTGTTGAGAAAAATAAGATTTTACCAAAATCCTCTTCTTCGTTTAAATATTTTTACGCTATTTTTGAATGATCCAGAAATGAATTCACGAAAAAAATTACGATGGGAGAAGGGGTCAAAACTTTGGATTCTAATATGGGGGGGGGGGGGTAGGTGGTTTAAAATTTCAGAAAACAACTTTACGTAATTTATTCATATAAGTCTGTTTTAGTTAAAATTATTAATGTTTGGTGCAACGAAGTGAGATATTTTCAGAAACTTGAATTTTCAGAAGTTTCAGAAATTCAAACCAAATTGTGGAATTTTTAAGCTAAAAAGACGAGCTTTTTATAAAACAGTTGAATTTTCAATCTAACGATTACATGTTCATCCAAAAAGGAATTTTAACCAAAAAGAATAATTTTCTATAAAAAAACACGAATTTTTAGTTGCATTTTTTATCAAATTATTGAATTTATAAGACAAAAAGACACATTTTCTGTACAAAACAATTGAATTTTCAAACCGAAAATATGAACTCTCAGCAAAAAAGTTCATTTTCAATCAAATAATTATATTCTATGTTAAAAAAATTAGTTCTTAAACCCAAAAAGGATATTTTTAACAAAATACATAAATTTTTAATCGGCAAGTTGGATTTTTACTTAAGAAAATTATTTTTCTACGAAAAATATAAATTTTCAACAAACTACATACATTCTCAATCAAATAGTTGAATTTTTAAACTAAAATATCAGTTTTTAACTAAAAATAGAATAGTTAAATTTCCACTTAAAAAAATTAAATTTAATTGGAAAAAGAATCTTCTATGAAACATTTAAATTTTCTACCCCGTAGTTGAATTATCTACTGAATTGTCGAATTTTCAAGACAAAAAAAGGAATTTTCTAGACAACAAAATAGGTTAATTTTTAGTTAAAAAAAGTTCATTTTTACCCCCAAAAAGGGAACTTGAAAATAGTAGTATAATTTTCAACCAAAGAGATCAATTTTCTACTAAAAGTATAAATTTTAATACAAAAAAATGAATTTTTAGGAAGAATAATTTATTCAAAAAAGAAGAAATACAGCAAAATAGTTCAATTCTTAACCAAAACAGATTACTTTAAAACCAAACAGTTGCATTTTTACCAAAAAATTTGATTTTTTACCAAAAACGATAAATTTTCAACAAAATACATACATTTTTAACCATTTTATCGACCTAAAAATGTAAATCTGTAACAAAAAAGTTAATTTTCAAAAAACAGTTTAATGTTGAACTAAAATTATTAACCTTCAACCAAAAAAATTAATTTTTAAGAAAGTTGTTCATTCTTGATCAAAAAGTTTTATTTTTTTAAAAAGATGACTTTTTAATAAAATATATACATTTTAAATCGAATAGTTTAATTTTCTACAAAAAAATACGAATTCGCAACCAAATAGTTGCATTTTTTGGCTGGAAAATATAATTTTTAGCCAAAAATGTAATAACCAAATTTACATTTAAAAGCAATAATTTTTTAATTCAGATTATTTAGAAGAAAGAATTATTTACAAAAGTTAAATATTCTACCAAATAGTTGAATTTTAGAAAAACTTGTTGAATTCTTAAGACAATAGTATGAATTTTTCACGGAACAGTCAAATTTTCAACACGAAAATATAAATTTTTAACAAGAAATTGGATTTTTATGCCAAAATTATGAATTTTTAACCAAAAATATTAATTTAGACCAAAAAAGTTAATTTTTGAACAAACAGTTGAATGTTCAAATAAAATTATGAATCTTCACAAAAAAAAATTGAATTTTTAAGAAAGTAGTTCATCCTTGATCAAAAAATTTTATTTTCTACAGAAAGATGACTTTTCAATAAAATATATACATTTTAAATTAAATAGTTTATTTTTCTATCAAAAAATACGAATTTGCAACCAAATAGTTGAATTTTTAGTCTAGAAAATATAATTTTTAGGCAAAAATGTAATAATTAAATTAACATTAAAAAAAAATGTTTAATTTAGATTATTTAGAAAAAAGAATTATTCACAAAAAAGTTAAATATTCTACCAAATAGTTGAATTTTAGAAAAACTTGTTGAATTCTTAAGACAATAGTATGAATTTTCCACGGAACAGTCAAATTCTCAACACGAAAATATGAATTTTCAACAAAAAAATTGTATTTTTAAGCCAAAATGATGAATTTTCTACCAAAAATATAAATTTGTAACAAAAAAGTTAATTGTCAAATAAATAGTTTTATGGACAACTAAAATTATGAATCTTGAACTAAAAAAATTAATTTTTAAGAAAGTAGTTCATCCTTGATCAAAAAATTTTATGTTCTATAGAAAGATGACTTTTTAATAAAATATATACATTTCAATCAAATAGTTTAATTGCCTTTAAAAAAATACGAATTCTACCAAATAGTTAAATTTTAGAAAAACTTGTCGAATGCTTAAGACGATAGCAAATATCTTTGACAATAGTATGCATTTTCCACGGAACAGTCGATTTTTCAACACGAAAATATTAATTTTCAACAAAAAATTGGATTTTCAAGGCAAAATGATGAATTTTCCACAAAACAGTGGAATTTTCAACCAAAAATATAAATTTGCACCAAAAAAGTTGATTTTCAAACAAACAGTTAAATGTTTACCTAAAATTATGAATCTTCAACCAAAAAAGCAGTTTTTAATAAAATAGTTCATTCTTAACCAAAATTTTGATTTTCTACCCAAAAAGATGGTTTTTAATAAAAATTGTAGCCCTTGTAAGAAGAATTTAATACTTTTAAATTTAGAGTTTTGGGATTGCAATAATTAAAATTAAAAAGCTTATATCTCTAAAATCTGCAAACCCATGGCACTTGTTTCCCAGCATTTCTCACCCGGAAAATTTCTCTCGAAAGTGTATGTCAAAATTTCTTTCTTCGTCAGCATATCGGATGCAATAAATTTTTCTTTTGCAAGCCAGTGCATTACTTTTAACATCAAATTTCTTTGTAAAATTACTTCCAAGAAATTATTTTGTTCCTTGATCTTTTCAGATGACGCATTCTCTTTTATTTGAGACTTGGATTTATAATTTTCGTATAACGTTTTTATCAATTCGATTTATGAGATTGTCCTTATTTCTGGTTGAATTTCAACGAGTCTGAAAATTCACAAAAAGATGCAAAGATTTCCAATTAAGTCTCTTTAATTCTTGTTATATTATTTAACTCTAGATAATAAAAACTATTTTCGAATGCATTCCAATTTGCAGTTTGTTCAAAACTAAGGCCTTCTTTAATTTGAATGCATTTTTAATTCCTTCAAATGCAAGAAACATTTTATTATTTCAAATTTAGTTTACTTTTTATGATAAAAGCCTTCAGGTTAAGGTTCTTTGTAAGTCTGTAACTCAAAGATATTTTTATTAAAATTTATATTTCATTAGCTGTACACACTTTAAAGAATTAATTTCAATTTTATTCAATAAAATAACAGTACATAAGTATTTGATTAAAAAAAAAGTAAACCTGGAAAAACTTGATTTATTGACCTGTAAAACCTAGGAAAAACTGAATCTTGTTCCTTACAATCTCTAGACATCCTGGGTTACTCTGCAGCTTAGAAATATGTTTCATTTTCAAAATTCCTTTAAGGGCATGTGATACTTCGTCGTGTGGTAAATCAGGTTCAGTTCCCCCGGGTTTTTGTCCACAAAAATTGAAATTTTTTAAAACTGAATTTGAAAATACTATAAAATAGTATAACGGACGTCTCTTGACCCTTTTTTGAGGAATAACAACCAAAAAAATGTATTGTGCTAAATAAAAATTTTATGTATGTGCACTATCTTGAAGTTAGGAACGATTTTCAGCTCTCTGTCATTTCTT
>JAUELO010007611.1:0-11649 GCA_032357855.1 Amphibolips quercusostensackenii
TTGCAAATTTAAAATTTGGTTAAAAATTAATTTTTTTGGTTGAAAACTTATATCTTTCATTGAAAATTTGTTTTGTTTTGCATATTAAAAACAATTTTTTGAACTGAAAATTGAACTATTCCAGTTTTTCTTGAAAATTGATCTTCTATACATTTTATCTTATCGGGTTTGAATTCAACTATTGGGTCTAAAATTAATTTTTTTATGGTCAAGATTAATTATTTTAGATATAAATTGAATAACTTGCTTAAAAAATTAACTTCTTTATTGAAAATTAATTTTTTGTCAAAAATTAATTTTTTTGACTAAAAATATAGCTATTCCAGTTTTGTTAGAAAACTGACCCTTTTTTGAGTCAAGAATTCCCTTTTCATCTTTTTTGGGTAAAAAGTTCAATTATTTAAGCAGAAAATGCATATTTTTGGGTTATAAATTCAACTTTTTTGTCAAACAGGAATTTTTTTTGAAAAGTTGAAAAATTTGTCTGTTTTGGTTAAGAATTTAGATAATTTGTTGAAAGTTCAAATATTTTGGTTCAATTCAAATTTTTTTGATTGAAAATTAAATTATGTTTTTGTGGAAATATCAAATATTACACTTTTCGGTGACAATTCATTTTTTTAATCGAAAAGTCATCACTTTGGATGAAAATTTACCTTATTTCTTGAAAACTCCCTTTTTCTCGGTTAAAAATTAATTATTTTAACTAAAAATGTAATTCTTTCATTTTTTGTTTAAAATTTATCTTTTTGAGTAAGATTTGGTTATAAAAAATAATGATTTGAATTAAAATAAAGCAATGAAGATGTTGAAAAATTGTAATTTTTCACCTGTTGCAAAAATACAACTTTTGATTAATATTTGACAATAAAGCTACTTTTGCTCCAGTCTAATACAAATTTTAATTCTGCGAAATATGCCTGGCTTTAGATAAACAATACAATTTTACACTAGTTAACCTGAAATTTCTGTCAGTTTTATTATGCACACAAATCTGATATTCTATTTTTCTGTCCTTCAACTGAAACTAAATTTTTAATTATTTATGTGAATTTAACAGCATTCTTTCCTTTGAGTTTCTTGAATTGCCCAATCGACATTAAGGAAAAGCGACAATAATGCTTTCGAAATTTTTGTGACAAATCTATTTTTTAGAGAAAGATTATTGTTTTTCAGATGTTTTAACTTAAAGATTTTACATTGGAATACGGAAGGTAAAGAAGGAAGGAAAGACGCGCATGAAAACTTCACCTCATTTTGAGAGCGTGAAAACAAATTATATTGTTAGCATCGTAAATTATAGATAGCCTGTATTTTTAAAACAAAAATACGAATTTTTAACTAAAAAAGGTTGATTTTCCACCACAAATGAAATAGCTAAATTTACAATAAAAAAGTTAAATTCTATCAAAGACAAAAAAAAAGAATTATCAAATAAATAGTTAGATTTTCAATTGAAGAGATGAATCTTCAATGAGGAATTCAATAGCTAATGTTTCAATCGAAAGTATTTTGATTTTAGATTGATGACAGTTGAATTAAAAAAAAATAACGCATTTTCTACAAAATAGATAAACTTGTAACCAAAAGATATAAATTGTTACTAAAATAATCAATCTACAATCAACAACAATTTTTTATAATTTAAGTAGTTCAACTTTAAACCAACTAGTTGAATTTTCAAGGAAAAAAAAATTTGAACAGAAAAAGGATAAGTTAAGTTTTCAACAAAAAAACGAATTTCTAAAGAGAAATGTAATAGTTGATATTTCTAACAAAACAATCCTCGATCAAAACAGATTAATTTTCAAGCAAGCAGTTAAGTTTCAACCAAAATGTTGAATTTTCTATAATACAGTTGAATTTTAAGAACGAAAATATGGATTTTCAAACAGTAGTTGAAATTTTAACACAAAAAGAAGTATTTTTGATAAAACGGTTGTATTTTTAACTGAAAAACATATTGTGGTCAAGAAAGAAATTTTTTTTAACCAAATTGTTGAATTTCTAATAAAAAAAGGTTATTTTCAACAAAATAGTTGAATTTTCAACCCAAAAATACGAATTTTTAACATAATATTTAAATTTGAACAAAAATGTATGAATTTTCAAAAAAATGTGATAAATTTTATTAAAATAATTAAATTTTACGACAAATAATAAAATTTTTAATAATAAATGGTGGATTCTCAACAAAAAATGTAATAATAGATTATGCAACCAACAAAAATTAGTTTAACAAAAAATAGTTTTATTTTATTGTTGGGCTCTATTCATTCAATTAGCAATACTTGGAAAAACAACAAAAAGGGCAAAAAATGTCAATAAAGGAAAGAGTATAAAGCCTGTGATAAATAAATTAAATTTTTGATAATTTATAGACTAAACAATAATAGCGTGAATAAACATTAAACTTCATTTTTAATACTTTTAGAATTTTATCTTCAAAAACCGAAAATTTCGCTCACAAAATAAACTTAATTTTCCAATGCAAATTTTGATTTTGGAATAAACACTTTTGAATTCGGACTACACAAAGTGTGTTTCTCGGACTGTACAACATTTTAGTCTTAAACTGAAGTTAGTTTAAATAAAACCTTTCTGTGAATTCAATCTCGGGTTATTCTACTTCGTTTGTATTTACAATTCTGTCGTGCTTATTTGATGAGCACTTTGCTTCCCCATTATAATTAATTAGCAAATACGTCTGCTTTCTCATAAGATAATGACAAATAACAAAATACAAGTAGGCCAATCAAATTTATAATTTGATAAGTTTATAATATTATGTGAGTAAAAAAACGTTAACTATAAAAATCGATTTTTTAAATAACACAGATGGCCATAAATTCCTTACTCTTTGATAAAATGTATTCTTATTATAAGTTAATCGATTCACCTCACAGCAAAGAACCTTTTATATTCTTGCGTCAATGTTGAATTATGTTAATGAAAAAAGTTTTGCTATGAAAACAGATTTTCAAAATAATACAAACTGATAACAAAAATTTATTGAATATTTAAAAAAAATTCTTTGGTCAGTTTGAAGTTATTAGTCTCAAAAATAAGCACACGAAGTTTTTTTAATTTATCTGCAACCGTCTTCAAGTTATGATGTTCATGAAAAAAGTGTGACATCCACGCACCGCATCCAAACAGCCACACACGCATCTGCACGCGCACACACACACATCCGGATAATTGCTTAGAACATTGTAATAGACATTTTAAAATTGAGAAACATTTAATCAAATAAATTGAAAATTTTCGAAATTTTTACCATTACAAAGCTTTCTATACAAGGAAGCTAAAAGGACTTAACAACGATGGAAAGCTTGACCGAATGAGCTTTTCTACAAGCTAAGTGCCTAAATGGTTGAACGTAGAAATTATTCAATTCGTTACAACTTTTACCCGGTCAAATGCGGAGTACTAGTTTTCATATATTAGTCTTTCTAATTAACATTTTTATTTAGTCATTTCTATTTCTTCTTACAGAGTTAGGATATTCGACTCCACCTTCTATGAATTCTGGCACTCCTAATCCACTTGCCAGACCTGTCATACCTCGACCAATCCTTCATCTCGATCTTCTGGATGTAAACTTTCCTGCAGATCTTTATACGCAAACCGGAATTAATCCACCCTTTCGGTTCATCTCTTTAGCCGGACAGTTTCCATTGGTCTCAGACAGGCATCATCAATGGTACACTAACGTAGTTGATCATCAAGGATGGGTGCGAGGAATATTTGATGAACCGAATGAACAGTCACGGGTTAAAGTAAGCGTAGCTAACATATACGTTATGTATTATATGGATCTCCATGAGCATAGACAATATTCTATAAACAGAAAAGTCTATTAGGGACGTAAGTGCCTTATTTCAAAAGTGCGTTTTATTGGCTTAAACTAATTTATCTAACCTAACTCATGTCTCTATAGAATATTATGGTCCAGAAATAGGTAAAAATCTATATTTGGTATTTTTTTCTGAAGCGATAACACCTTTTTGCCTGTTCTTTTTACGATTCGATAGAGCTAAGTGATATTTCGATACTGCTTTTTTGTATTTTGATTTTAATTAAAAAATAAATCAGTTATGAAACTCTATGTGTGTCCATATTTTGGTTTTTGGTGACGTGCCGCACCATCGACAAGGATTTTTCTCACATGTGGTTGCTTCTTTCAGGATGTTCCTTCCATGACTAACAATGAGAAATTTTGAAGCAGGGTAATAAAAAAATAAGTTAGTCAAAATGCAAGCAGGAAAAAATAAAAGGGCTAGAGAGGCTGGAAAAGCTCAAGTTATTAAAAGTAAAACAGAAGTACTAGATGTAAAACGTCCAGAGCTCTTAATATCAAGCATATTATTTTTGAAAAGAAGAATAATCATTTTCAATGTTGGTCGAATTCAGTTTTTAAATTTTTTTCACATTTAAGATAATAAATTTGTATGTTTTTAAACCGTTCAAAATTGCTATATTTGTATTTGAAAAAATAAACCATTTTAAGTATAAGATTAATGTGGAGTAAATAACCTCGACTATTGTGACTTGTCTTTCGAATAGAAAAACAATTTAAAAAATTCATCTTTTTTGTTTGAATTCAACTACTTTTGACTTAAAATAAAAATATTTTTTGTTGAAATATCAACTTCCACATTTTTCGTAGAGAATTCTTTTTTATTGGAAATTCAAGTACTTAGTTGTAAAAGAAACTGCTTTCTTGAAAAAACTTTTTTTTCGTTGAAAATTCATTGTTTTAGTGGAAATATATTTTTTTTGTCAAAATTGAACTTTTTTGCAAAAAATTATGTTTTTTTTTAGTTGAATATTAATTTTTTTTAATGAAAATTTAATTATTCCATGTTTGGTTGAACATTCCTGTATTTTGTTGAAAATTCGTCTTTTTGTTAGAATATTAATCTTCTTGGCGACTCATTCATCTCTTTGGTTAATAATTAATTTGTTTGACTGAAAATTGACCTACCAGGCTGAAATTCCTTAAATTTAAATATTGTTTTTTTTTCTTTAACTGAAAATTAATTTTTTTAACTGAAAATTAAACTATTTCATTCTTGTCAAAAACTAGTCTTTTTCTGTAGAAAGTTAATCTTCTTGGTTGAGAAATCATCTGTTTGGTTAAAAAATGTAACATTCCGTAAAAAATTTATTTTACTTATTTAATTCAACTATTTTGTTTAATATTTATGTTTTTTTGATAAAAAAACCATCTCATTAGTTAAAACTTCATGTTGTTGGTTACAATTTCATTTGCTTAGTAGAATATTCAATTGTTCTGTTGAAAATTTATTTTTCAACTAAAAATTAAACTACATATTCTATTTTCGGTTCAAAGATTTTTTTTGTTCTTGGGTGAAAATTCATGTATTTTATTGAAAAGCTGTCTTTTTTATGAAAAATTTTACTTTAAAGTTAAAAATTTTTTTTTTTAGATGAAGATTTATTATTTTAGTCAACAATTACTGTATTTAACAGAAAATATAACTATTCCATTTTTTGTGAAAAATGTATCTTTTTCAATAGAAATTTAAGATTGGTAGAGGTTTAATTTAAAATTAGAATATTTTGTTGAAAATTTATTTTTTGCTGAAAATCTATAACTTTTTCATTTTTTGATTAAAAATTTATATTTTTTAGTTGAAAATTTATGTATGTTTTTTAAATTTAACTTTCTGGGTCAAAAATTAATCTTTTCGATTGAAAATTCAACTATTTAGTTACAAATGTTTGATGTTGTTAAGCATTTATTATTTCAAATAATTATTTATTTTTTTGGTTGAAAAATTACTATTTTGTTGAAAATTTGTTTTTGTTAAGGTAAAACTAAAATTTTAAACTATAAATGTAACCATCTCATTTTTGCTTAAAAATTTATCTTTTTTTGTCGAAAATGACTATTTTTGGTCGAAAATTCAACTACCTGGATTTGAAAGTTTGCGATTGTAATTAATTCATTTTTTTGGTTAAAAAGTTGAATCATACTTTTGAAAATTCGTTTTACTTTAGTTAAAAATAAATGTTTAAACTAAAAATGTAACTACTCTATTTTTGCCTAAAAATTGATCTTTTTTGGTCAAAAATTCAACTATCTGGGTTTAAATGTTTGTTATTGTAATTAATTAATTTTTTAAAATGAAAAATTGTTCATACTGTTGAAAATCGTTTTGTTTAGTTAAAACTAAATTTTTGAACTGAAAATGTACCTATTCTATTTTTGCCTGAAAATTGATCTTTTTTGGTTAAAAATTCATTTATTTTGTAGAATACTCGTCTTTTTTTGGTTGAAAATTTAATTCTTTTGATAGAAAATTGATATTTTTTTGTTATAAACTCAACTGCTTTGCAGGGAAATCGTATCTTTTGCTTGAAAATTCAACATTTGGAATGAGATTTTCTTTTATGTACTGAAAAATCTTCTTGGTTGAAAATTCCTCTTTTGGTTAATTTCCATGACTTCAAAAAAATCATTTTCCTAATTTGAAACATTTAATTCTCTTAAATAATTCTAAAACTATTTATTTTTGATGTTCTTTAACTCAGCATTGTTCAGTTTTAAAATCTGAATTTTAAATTCTTAATCTTTAAGGCTTTCTTCTTGAAACAAAATAATTTTTTGAATGTAATTTGTTCAATTTCAATTTCTTCTTGATTTGCTTAATTCAAAATGTTTTTTTTTAGATATTATGTTATTAAATGCCTTTATTTGTAAAATATTACCGTTTTTTATCATGCTACTAGACTATTATAAGCGCGCGCGCGCCCGTGCCAACTTTTTTTTTATTTTTATCATTTTCCCAATTTTCGAATAACTATTTATTTTTCAAAAGTTTTTGACTATTAAATTATTGATGAAATTAGATTCTGGAAGAATTTATTTAGTGAATCCATGTAACGTAGAATTATTACATTTATGAATACTATTATGACCAGTAAAAAGCGAGACATCATTTGAATATTTCAAGTGCACGACTGAACTAACGTCATGAGTTTGGAAACAAATGTTAATAATAATTAATATACCATTAATTCAAATACCAATAATGTGTCGTTAAAAAATCCTGTGATTCTGAAATGCAGATCTAAGAAAAACCATGGAATATATCACGAATTAGGGCGGGGCGCTGATGCAAATGTGGACAAGCAAATGTTCACAAAATAAAATATAAAACCTTAAATATAAAGGATATATCATTACCATATTTATAAACAACGCATCACAATATATTGATAATTTATTGAAATATATTGCTTCTCCACTTTTAGGTTATGTAAAATACATCACCAAATCATTGAAACATTAATACCTGTAATTTTGAAAATTATATTCTAATCCGATACTTATACAATATAATTATAAAATATAAAAATCATTAAACATGTATTTGGATTGACATGTTTGAATATATTCTACGTTATATTTCTTAATTTTAAGTTTTTTTTTTCTCTAAATATGATTTATTAATCAAACATTTGTACATATAATTTTTTAAATTAATTGAAATACTCATTTCACGGACATTATTGTCTGATAGATTAAGCCCCACGTCTCCATGTTTCAGGAAGGCCAAGAACATAATAAAATATTCATTTGTCTTTAAAGTATAATGAAAAATGTGAGAGCATGCGTTGAATTTACACCCTTTGTTAATAAGTTGCGGAAAACAACAGACGAAAGTATGCAGTCACCATTGGACCATTTAATTTTTGTCGATATTTTAAACTTTAACTTAGAAATTTCTTCTATTTTTTCCATTTCTTTCTCTAAAGCATGCAGAAAGTGAAATTTGATAATCGAGAACTGGTCACAAACATTTAAAATTATTATATAATTGTAATAGAAAGACATGCATAAATCATAGATTATCCTCGTTTATGCAGATTATAGCCAATAAAAAATTACATAACTTTAATGTAAATATGTCTAATATTGTGTAAAAATTAATTAGTAATTAATTAATCAGTTTCGCACATAAAAATCAATATAATTATTTTCATTGAAACATTTGAAAAATTTTTAATTTATAAATTTTTTTAATGTGAAATTGCATTTCTAAAAATTTGAATTATTTATAACCTTTTATATTAATTTACGAAAAAATCAAAACATTATATTCAGATCTTATTTTGAAAATTGAATTCAGATACTCATTCAAGCATTCATCCGTCATTTTAATTCAAACATTCAAATAATACTATCATTTCTAAATATTTTATTTATTAGTAACCTGTTTCACTAATTTCAGAAAAAATTAAAGCATATTTACATATAATTTAAAAAATTAAATTCAGATACTCATTTCACAACATCACACACATTTGAAAAATTATGTAAATGCAATAAGGGTATTTGAAATATAATCAAACCTTTCTTATGTAAATTATATCCAATATTCAATTATATAACTTGTTAATTTATAAATATTCGATTGATTAATTACCTCTTAAACTAATTCCAGAAAATGTAAGTTTTGATAGAATACATTGATGAATAATATATCAGTTCATAACATAAACATGAGTAAACAATTAATTTCTTTGAGACATTCAATTAATTTTTACATTATATTTTTCTTCAAATTTGAAGTTGCATTTCTATACATATGATTTATTACTAATCTTTTAAACTCATTTAAACCAAATTAATATATCTGTGCATGACATTTCGAAAATTTAATTCAGATACTTGTTTAACAACATCACAGACAGTTAAAAAGATTATGCAATTGTGATGAAGGTATTTTAAAGAAAAACTAAACTTTCTAATAAAAATAAAAGCCAATTGAAATTGAAACTTAATTGTGAAACTATTTAAATTAAGGCTTTGTCTAGTCGTCCCGAAAAATTGGGGGACTTGGAAAAGGGTATGGGCTAGTTGTCCCGAATTTTCGGGACGACTAGCCAAGCGCATGAAAAATATTGGACTAGTCATCCCGAATTTCGGGATGACGAGACACTTCATTAAATTAAATCTTCATTTGATTTGAAGTATTAAACAAAATTAATCAAGTAATAGTTAATTAAACTGGTTACAATATAAAAAGCATCAAACTATTATCCTCATTAAAATATTCAAATAATTTGTACTTTGTAATATAATATAATATATATATATTTTTTTTTAACAGTCATTTGTGAATATTTTAGTAATCAATAAGCTTTGAAAATAATTTCAAAAAATGTCGGTTTTAGTAGAACAATTTATTAATAATATAATGATAATAAAAAAATTAATAATGAAATAATGTTCGAAATTTTTTCCATTGAAACATTGAAATACTTTTCAATTTTTTTTTAAATTTAAAATTGCATTTTGTAAAACTTGAATTAATAATAGGCCGAGTCTAAAAGTACGGACAGTCTGTACGTTTTTGTACGTTTATAACGTTCGCGAGTCTAAAAGGACGGACTTTTACAAGGGGAAGGGGGACTTGGAAAAGGGAAGAGGGCGTGGCTTGTGTCCGGACCTATAGACACTACCTTATTAATAAGCTTTTATGCTAATTCCAGAAAAAATTGAAACATATTCACATATAATTTTTAAAATCAAATTCAGATAATTATTTCACAAATCGCAAACATTGTCAAAAATTACATAATTGAAATAGCATAGGTATTTTGGATATAAATAAACTTTTATTATACAAGTTATAGCCAATGTTCAATTGCATAACTTTAAAGTAAATAACAAATTTATATACCTATTAAAACAAAATAAAATTCTATCTTTATGTATTTTAATATGATCCAAAAAATTAATCAGCTAATAATTAATCAGTTTACAAAATAAGAATCTCAACTATATTTTTCATTGAAACATTAAAATCATTTTTGCTTTATAATTTTTTTAAATTTGAAGTTTCATTTCTGTAAATTTGATTTAATAATAACCTTTTGAACTAATTGGAGAAAATGTAAGCCCTAATAAAATCAGTCAGTAATTAATTAATTAATTCAGAACATAAATAACATTAAACATTTTTTATTATAAGTAACATTTTATAGTAATTATAGAAAAAATTTAAACATATTTGCAACCAAATTTTGAAAAATAAATTTAGTTAATCATTTTATATCATAAAAACTTACAAAAATAATATAATCGGAATAGAGGTAATTGTAACATAAATAAGATTTTATTATAAAAATTATAGTTAATCTTTAATTGCATAACCTAGAAGTGAAGAATCAATTTATGTACCTAAATTGAACAAATTAAAATTGAATCTTTATGTAATTTATAATTGTGGAAAGAATTAATCGAATAATAATCAATTAATCAGCTCACAGACCACGAAGCATTCAACTATAATTGTAGATAAAATATTCAAACAATTTTTACTTTATATTTTTTTTTTATAAATTTGAACTTTAATGTCTGGAAATTTTCTTTAGTAATAACCTTTTGAACTAATTCCAGAAAATGTAAGTTTAAATAGAATCAGTAGATTAATAATTAATCAATCAGTTCTCAACATAAAAAGCACTAAACAATTATTTTCATTAAAACATTCAAATAATTCTTACTTTCTATATATATATTTTTTTCATTTAAAATTGCATTTCTATATATTTAATTTATTAATGACCTTTAAAACTGAATCCAGAATGATTTGAAATATATATATATATATATATATATATATATATATATATGTGTGTGTGTGTGTGTGTAAGTATTAATTAGTCACTTCACAACATAAAAAGCCAAAAACAGTCATTTTTACTAAAATATTAAAATAATTTTCACTTTTTTATCTGAATATATGAAACAATAATATCATTTTAAGCTAATTCCATAAAAAAGTAAAATATATGTACATATAATTTTGAAAGCAGAATTCAGATACTTATTTCACATCAAAAAAACTTACAAAAATGATATAATTGGTATCAATTTATGCATTTAATTTACATAAATTAAAATTAAGTCTCTACGTAATTCATTATCGTAAAAAAATTAATCAGATATAAATTAATTTATCTCTTCCTAACGTAAAAAGCATTAAACTATAATTTTCATTCAAACATTCAAACAATTTTTACTTGACTTTTTTTAATTTTCACTTACATTAATGAAAATTTGATTTATTAGTACCCTCTAATAGTAATTTCAGAAAAAATTATAACATATTAATATATAATTTTGAAAATTATATTCAAATACTCATCTTACAACTCTAAAAACATTAGAAAATATGTAATAATTGAAATATATCTATTTTATATATAAATAAACTTTTATTATACAAATTATAGCCAATATTTAATTACATGACCTCAAAGTAAATAATTAATTTACGTATCTAGTTGAGACAAATTAAAATTCCATCTTTATGTACTTTATTATTGTGAAAAAATGAATCAGATAATAATTAATTAATCAGTTCACAAAATAAGAAACTTTAAAATATAATTTAAAATAAAATATTAAAATTATTTTCACATTATTTTTTATTTTTAAGTTGAAATTCAATTTATGAATAACCTTTAAGACTAATTAAATCTTCAGCTAATTGGAAAAGAAATTAAAATATATGTACATATCATTTTAAAAATTAAATTCTGTCAGTCATTTCACAACGTCACAAACACTTTCTAAATGTAATTAATCAATTATTACACAGA
>JAUELO010007631.1:0-11648 GCA_032357855.1 Amphibolips quercusostensackenii
TTCTCTTCCTGCCAAGCCTTCTCCTCGTGTCAGGTCCAGGTCTCCTCATGGCAGGAACCCTTTGCGCGGACTTAAATATTATTGTGGAGAACATAGATTGATTCGGCTTATACCGAACTCGAATCCGAACCGACGATTCGAAATTCGAAGATACACATTTCCTCTCGATAACTTTATGCGAGTGAGAGGAAGATTTCAGGTCCTCGAGGCCATGCCATTCGGAGAACAAAGCGTATTATCAACGTCCAATGGTGATATATTTGCAATATTTGAACAAAATAATAGACTTCTTCGTGGAATATATGCAGTGATATCTGGGTTACAAAAACGGGTGAAAGTGAACATGGTCAGCAGACAACTTACAGAAATGACCCTAGAAGAAACCTATGAAACTCCATTAGGCAGCCCTTCACCAATCATAAAGAATTTTCGAATATTATATGTAAACGAAATTCATCCATATTAATAATTTACTTTAAAAAAATGTACAACAAAAATATAATTTAATTTTTTGTAACTGTTTTTAGTTTTTTCACCTATTCCTAGAAAACAAACGCGTGCGCGATTATTATTGTCTAACATAATTATTGCAAGCAATTTTCTGGAATGTATAACTTTTTGTCAAAGTTTTACTCAGTGAGGTAATTATTTATGCAATATAAGCAACATAAGTGTGTATAAAATTTATTATTATTTTTAGAATATTCTTTTTTAATAATGCTAGAAATTAAGGCATGGTATTTAAAAAAAAGGGTTGCTGCAAGGTACCAAAGTTATGAAATTCGATAACTTTTTCTGACTTTCCCTGACCAATTTTATATTTTTCTTGAGCGTTATAAATTTTCCTTTCAGATTAAATTTTCAATTAATAAGATTAATTTTCTAACAAATAAGATGAATTTTTAACAAAATACTTGAATTTTCAACAAAATAGTTAAATTTTCAACAAAACAAATGGATTTTTAACTAAAATAAGGAATCTTTAACAACAAAAAATGAATTTTCAAACACGATGATTAATTTTCTCCAAAAAAAGACAACATTTCAACTCAAAAAGAAAGTTTTCAACACAAAATGAAATAGTTATATTTAAATTTAAAAAAAAAATGACCAAAAAGATGAATTTTTCACCAACAGATTAATTTAATTCTAATTGAAATTAAAATTAAAAACTAATTAATTTAATTCTGCTACAAAAGACGAATTCCCAACAAAATGCATGAATTTTTAACCAAATAGTTAAATTTTCCGCTAAAGAAGATAAATTTTTACCAAAAAATGAAATTGTTATACTGTCAGCTTCAAAAATTATGGTTTGACAAAAGGAAGCGAATTTTGAACAAAATGGTTCATTTTCAACCAAAAAAATTAATTTTCAACAAAATGCACGAATTCTCAATTAAAATAAATACATTTTAAACAAAAAATAGAATAGGTAAATTTTCAAGTAAAAAATTGATTTCCATCCAGTTAAAAATAAATTTTAAACAAAAAAGTTCAGTTTTCAGGAACAAAAGGTTTTTCAATTGAAAAGATAAATTATCAACAAAATAAATTTAAACAAAATAGCTCAATTACCAATCAAAGAAATGAAATTTGAAGTACAGCGATGAATCTTCAATGAACAAAAATTTATTTTGAAACACATAGCTAAACTTTTGTCCAAAAAGATGAATTTGCTACCATGAAGGTTAATTTTTTTACCAAAAAAAGACGAATTTTCACAGAAAAAAATTACATTTTCAACCAAAAATGGAACAGTTGTATTTTTAGCTAAAAAGATTAATTTTTGATAAAAAAGCGAATCCTCAAAAAAAAAAATAGTAACATTTGTAATAAAACAATAAATTTTTCACAAAATGTACGAATTTTCGACTGAAAAAATTTTTTAAGCAAAAGTGGCAAAGTTGAATTTAAAAAAAAAAAGATTTGTCAACCATTAAAAAACGATTTTTGATCAAATAGTTCAATTAAAAAAAAAAAAAGGTATCTGAATTAAAATAGTAAATTAGAAAAAAAATCCAAGAAAATATTTCAATTTCTAATTGAAGAAATGAATTTTTAATTACAGCGATGAATCTTCAATAAACAAAAATGAATTTTAAAACACATAGTTGAATTTTTGTCCAGAAACGTGAATTTGATACCATAAAGATTGATTTTTTACCAAAGAAAGACGAATTTTCAAAAAAATAGTCATATTTTTAATAAAAAAACTTAATTTTCAACAAATTGCATGAATTTTTTACTTAAAACATGGATTTTAAAAAAAAAATAGAACAGTAAAATTTTTAATTAAAAAATTAATTTACACCAATTAAAACAGAATTTTCAACTAAAAAGTTAAATTTTCAACCAAAAAAATAGTTTTTAGAATTAAAATGACGTAATTTCAAGAACAAATTTTTTAAAAATAAAATAGTTAAAATTCTAATCAAAGAAATGAATTTTTATTTGCTGCAATGAATCTTTAATTAAAAAAAATAATTAATTTTAAACTAAGTAGTTGAATTTTCGTTCAAAAAGATGAATTTCCAACCATAAAGATTAATTTTTTTACCCAAAAAGACGAATTTTTTAACAAAACACATGAATTTTCAACTAAAAAAGATAACTTTCCAATAAAAAGTGAAATAGTTATATTTTCACCACAAAAAATTAAATTCAATTAAAATAATTGAATTTTCAACCAGAGAAATAAGCTGTCAATTAAAAAGATGAATTTTTCACTACGAAGATTAATATTTTACTACAAGAAACGAATTTTCAACAAAACGCATGAATTTTCAACCAAATATTTTAATTTTCAATTCAAGAAGATAAATTTTCATCTGATCACAAAGCAGTTAAATTTTCAGATAAAAAAATTAATTTTTCAAAAAAAGAATTGTAACAAAAAAGTTACATTTTTAATCAAAGAAATTAATGTTTAACAAAATTCAACCAAGACGGATTTTTCAGTCATTAAAGAAAAAAAATTCGTCCAAAATGTAGAATTTTTAACCAAACACAAAGCAGTCAAATTTCAAGTTCAAAAAATTAAATTAACAAAAAAGTTATTTTTACTTAAATTCAAATTTTAATTTAATTTAATGTAATTTAAAGATTATTTATTTTTTTATTCTTTTATTTTTATTTTATTTAAAAATGAATCATAAAAAAAATCAACAAAACTGTTACACTTTTTACCAAAAAAATTAATCTTTAACAAAATGCACGAATTTTCAACTAAAGAAAAATAATTTTTCAACAAAAACTGAAATAGTTAAATTTTTGGTTTAAAAATTAATTTTCAACAAAATGAAAAAAAAGAATTGCCAGCAAAATAGCTAAATTTTTAATTAAACAAATGAATTATTTAAAAAACTGCAACATTTTTAACCACAGAAAATTATATTTAAAAAAATGCATGGATTTTGAACTAAAAAAAAATTTTCAACAAAAAATACAATAGTTAAATTTTCAGGTAAAAAATTAATTTTCGACAAATTATTAATGAATTTTTTAGAAAAAAGTTTAACTTTTAATTAAAGAGAAAGATTTTTGAATTAAAATGATGAATTTTCAACAAAAGAAAAAATAAGAATTTTTAGCCAAATAGTTGAATTTTCATTCAAAAAGATACATTTTCAACTGTAAAGAAAAATTTTTAATCGAAAATGGAATAGTTATATTTAATTTTTTTTAAATTAATTTTTTACCATAAAAAAACGAATTTTCAATAAAATAAGTAAATTTTCGATTAAAGAACTGAATTGTCAATTACAAATTTTAATTAATTTTTAAACAAATAATTAAATTTTTGATAAAGAAGATAAATTTTCAACCGAAAACAAAGCAGTTAAATTTTCGGTTGAAAAAATTAATATTGCCAAAAAAAGTAAATTTTCGAGAAAATAGTCACATTTTTAAATTAAAAAATTTGATGTTCGAAAATGCATGTATTTTCAAATAAAAAGAAATTTTAACCACGAATGATTTTTCAGTCAATAAAAAAAAAATTGTATCCAAAATGTAGAATTTTTATGACAAAAAGACGAATGTTATACAGAAAAAGTTAAATTTTTAAACCAAAAATATAAATTTCCAACAAAAAAGTTAATATTCGACCAAATAGATAAATTTTAAATAATTGGATTTAAACATTTTTATTTGAATAAGTGAGTACAATCTGTAAAAAATGGTTATTATTTCAAATAATTTTCAGAACTTTCAATTTTTTTCAATTAAAAATAATATTTAATAATAAATTTCTTAATAATAATTAAATAAAATTAATATCGATGATATAATTCTAAATAATAAATTTGAAAAAATATAATTAACTTAAAACATTAGTTTTTCTTCCCCTATTCTTCCCCTTATTTTTGGTTAAAATGACCCTTTTCCACTATTTTGTGAAAAATGTTTGTTCAAGGTTAACTAAAAATTTATTAAAATTAAATTCTATTCAATTTGAGCCAGTTTCGATCTAGCTGATGAAATTTCAAGGTTCCATGGTGTAATGGTTAGCACTCTGGACTCTGAATCCAGCGATCCGAGTTCAAATCTCGGTGGAACCTTTAATTTTGTTAATTTTTTTAAAGTTATAAATGCTTTCTAAATATCACATATTCAATAATCTGTTAAAGAAAAACTAATAAGCTTGCAAAATGTTTAAATGAAAATTATTTAATTAAAATTGATTAATAATTTAATTAAAATTCTATCTCCTTACATGATCTATTTAAAAATTTTTATTTTCTTAAAAATCTTAAACAGACCCTTAAAAGGAATAATTTGAAAAAATTAAGAAAAATGAAACAATTACCCGTAAAAATAAAAAACACCCCTTTTAAGAAGAAAGAAAACAGTTTTTTGTTTAAAAATTTCATGAATTTGAAGTAGAATAATTATTAAATTTTTTGTTTACAAAGCAGTCCTGAGCCACACTTACGGGTAAAAAATTAACCATCCTAGACCGTAAAAAATTTTATTTGTTCACTATCATACAATAAAAATATTATTTTTGCTTAAAAATTGTAAACAGCCCTTACAAAAGATAATTTGAATTAAAAATGATATAAAAGTTAAAAATACACCCTTAGAAATCAAAAACTACTCTTCTTAGGAACACAAAATTGAGAAAAGTTCAGTTTTTTGAAAAATGCAAAAAAAGTATTTGTTATTAATTACATACATAAGGTAATTTTTTTAAATTAAATTATTTTTATTCGATAAATGACACGTTTTTAAGTATTTCTTAATTAATTTTGAATTGTTTAAACAATTTCCTTCCATATAACTCGTAAAAAGTGATTATTTTCTGAAATAATTATATAATTGTCGAATGTTTAAAGTAATACATTTTTATTAGAGATATTTGTCAATTATTTTCTTGTCTTTAAATAATTTTTCTTCTGCAAATTTAAAAAGTTACTTTTTTCTGGAATCAACGAAGTAGTTAATAAATGTTAAAAGTGATATTTTTTTGTACATACCAGTCTGCAATTATTTAAACAATTTTCATTAGTTTAAACAATATTTTTCCTGTAAATCTTAAATAGTTACTGTTTTCTGACAATAATGGCTTAAATGTAGTAAGAAATTATGAGAAATAATAATAATAAATAATGGGACAATGTTTTTTCTGATCTCAAAAATTATTTCCTAAATGTTTGAAACATTAATTGTTTAAATAATTTCAAACAGTCTTTTACAAAAATATAATTATTAACAATAATTAATTGCACTACCAATATTAGAAAATAATAACTTTTCACGATTCACAGAGGAAAAAATTGTTTAAACAATTGAAAATTATCTAATATTTGGTAGAAAATTGAACTATTATGTTGTATTCGTTTTTTTTCATTAAAAATTATTTTTTTAAACTAAAAATTTAATTATTTAATTTGTGATTTAAAATCGATCCTTATTAATCTTTTTGAAAATTCGGCTTTTTTGTAGAAGTTCAATCTTCTTGGTGGAGAATTAATTTTTTCACATAAAAATAAATTTTTTGTTTAACGTTCATATTTTTGGGTTAACCGTTTCAAGAAAATTAACTATTAAAAAAAAAATCGTATTTGTGGGTTGAAAATTCAACTACTTTGTTAAAACATCATTTTTTTCACTTCTTTGGTTGAAAATTTAACTATTTTCTTCAAAATAGTTTTTTTTCTTAAAAATTAATATTTTATCTAAATTTTCAACTGTTCCATTTTTTGTTGAAATTATTTTTTTTAGTAGCAAATTCAAATATTTGATTTGAAATTTATGTATTTTTTGAAAAGCTTACTTTTTTGGTTGAAAATTAATCTTCTTTGCTAAATTTTTATTTTTAATTAACTTTTTATCTGAAAATTTAATTATTCCAATGTTGGTTTTAAAATATCAACTCATTTGGTTGAAAACTTATTTATTTTTTTGTTTGAAAATTGACTTTCTACTAAAAATGTAATTATTCCATTTTTGGTTTGAAAATTCATCTTTTTTGGTAGAAATTTGATATTTTTTTGACAAACAAACTTTGGTTGAGAATTTTACTATTTTGTGGAAAATCTGCTCTATTTTTGGATTAAATCGAATTTTTGTAACTGAAAATTTAACAACTCGATTTTTGGTTAAAAAGTAATCTTTTTTAGTTGAAAATTCAACTATTTGAATAAAAATTCATGTCGTTTGCCAAAAATTTTAATTTTTTGGTTGGAAATTATTTTCTTTGTTACAAATTTTTTGTTTGAAAATTAACTTTTTAATTGAAAATTTAACTCTGTTAAAATTAACTATGTTG
The DNA here is from genome assembly GCA_032357855.1 of Amphibolips quercusostensackenii. Taxonomy (NCBI): domain Eukaryota; kingdom Metazoa; phylum Arthropoda; class Insecta; order Hymenoptera; family Cynipidae; genus Amphibolips; species Amphibolips quercusostensackenii. Next base: position 6,776 of record JAUELO010007631.1, read on the forward strand.
AAAATTAACTATGTTGAAAATTACACTGTTTTGTTGAAAATGCATGTATTTTGTTTAAAATTTTACTTTTTTTGTAAAAAATTTATTTTCTTGGTTGAAAATTCGTTTTTTGTTCGAAATAATTTTTTTTTAGTTAAAAATGTAACTATCCTATTCTTTGTTTAAAAATCAATTTATTTTCGCATAAATTAGATATTTTTTTAATACAAAAATTTTTGTTGGAGATTCTGCTATTTTGTTGAAAGTTTTTTTTTAATAATAATTTTTAGTTAAAAATGTAATATTTTGTTAAAAATTTGACTCTTTGGGTAGAAAATTAATTTTCTTGGTTGAAAATTCGTTTTTTTTTGTTCGAAGTTAACTTTTTCAATAAAAAATATAATTATTCCATTTTTGGTTTGAAAATTCATCTCTTGTGGTAAAAATTAGAAAATTTTCTTAAAAAAGCTTTTTTCTTAAAAATTTAATTTTTATCTAAATATTCAACTGTTCAATTTTTGTTAAAATTATCTTTTTTAGCAGTAAAATTCATCTATTTGATTTAAAATTCATGCCTTTTGTTGAAAAGATTACTTTTTTGTTTAAAAAGTATTCTTAGTTAAATTTTGTTTTAAATTCACTTTTTATCTGAAAATTGAACTATTCCAGTGTTTGTTTTGAAAAATCAACTCATTTGGTATGAATTCGATCTTTTTAAATTCATGTATTTTTTTGAAAAGATTACTTTTTTGGTTAAAAATTAATCTTCTTCGTTATTTTTTTTTTAATTATCTTTGTAACTGGAAACTTAATTATTTTACTGTTGGTTTCGAAAATTTAATTCATTTGATATAAATTCGATCTTTTTACATTCATGTATTTTTTTTAAATTTGACTTTTTTTAGAAAATGGGTCTTTTGGTTGAAAATTTATTTATTTTTTTGTTTGAAAATTAAATTTCTTTAAAAAATGTAGTCATTTCATTTTTGGTTAGAAAATTCATCCCTTTTGTAGAAATTTAATATTTTTTAATAAAAAAATTTTGGTTGAGGATTTTACCATTTTGTGGGAAATCTGTTCTCATTTCGGTTCAAATCGAATTTTTATATCCGAAAATTTAACTACTCGATTTTTGGTTGGAAAGTAATCTTTTTCAGCTAGAAATTCAACTATTTAGATGCAAATTCATGTAGTTGTTTAAAAAGTTAAATCTTTCGGTTATAAATTAATCTTCTTTGTTAAAAATTTTTTGCTTAAAAATGAACTATTTAACTGAAAATTTGACCATTATTAATATTGGTTTTGGAAATTTATTTCATTTGGTATAAATTATATTTTTTCGGATAAAAAAAATTTTGGTTAGAGATTTCACTATTTTGTTGAAAATCACTTTTTATTTGGTCCAAAAATAATAATTTTCAGTTGGAAATTCAACTATTTGGTTGAAAATTGATGTATTTCGTTAGAAATTTTACTTTTTTTGTATAAAGTTAATTTTCTGGGTTGAAAATTCGTTTTTTTTTTGTTCGAAATAAACTTTTTTAACTGAAAATATAATTATCCTATTTTTCGTTTGAAAATTCATCTCTTTCGGTAGAAATTAGACCTTTTTTGGATAAGAAGTTTTTGTTGAAGATTTTACTATTTTGTTGAAAACGGTTTATTTTGCTTGAAAAATAATCCTTTTCAGTGAAGAAATTTAACTCTTTGGTTAAACATTTATGTATTTTGTTAAAAATTTTACTTTTTTTGTAGAAAATTAATTTTCTTGGTTGAAAATTCGTTTTTTGTTCGAAATTAACTTTTTTAATTAAAAATATAACTGTCCCATTTCTTTTTAAAAATTTATTTTATTGGCTATAAATTATATATTTTCTGGATAAAAAAATTTTGTTGGAGATTTTACTATTTTGTTGAAAACATCTTTTTTTTTGTTTGAAAGATAATCATTTTTAGTGGAAAATTCAAGTATTTGGTTGAAAATTCATGTATTTTGTTAAAAATTTTACTTTTTTGTAGAAAATTAATTTCTGGATTGTTTTTTGGTCGAAAATTAACTTTTTTAATTGAAAATATAATTATCCCATTTTTTGTTTGAAAATTCTCTTTATTTGGTATAAATTATATATTTTTTGGATACACACAATTTTGTTGGAGATTTTACTATTTCGTTAAAAGTTATTATTATTAGTTTTTTCAATAATCATTTTTAGTTGAAAATAAAGCTATTTGTTAAAAATTTATGTACTTTGTTGCAAATTTGACTCTTTTTATAGAAAATTTATTATCTTGGTTGAAAATACGTTTTCTTTTTTGGTTAAAAATTGACTTTTTTCATTGAAAATATAATTATCCCATTTTTATATCAAAAATTCATGGCATTTGGTATAAATTAGATATTTTTTGTGTTGAAAAATAATCATTTTTAGTTGAAAATTTAACTACTTGGTTAAAAATTCATGTACTTTATCAAAATTGTACTTTTTTTGTATAAAATTAATTTTCTGTGCTGAAAATTCTTTTTTTTTTGTTTGAAATAAAGTTTTTTAACTGAAAATATAATTATCCCGTTTTTGGTTTGAAAATTCATCTCTTTTGGTGGAAATTAGGTCTTTCTTGAATCAAAGTTTTTGTTATAGATTTTACCATTTTGTTGAAAAATAGTTTTTTTTGTTGAAAAAAAATAATTTTTTGTAAAAAATTCAACTATTTGGTTGAAAATTTATGTATTTTGTTAAAATTTTAACTTTTTTGTAGAAAATTAATTTCTGAATTAAACATTTGTTTTTTTTTTGGGTTAAAAATTAACTTTTTTAATTGAAATATAATTATCTCATTTTTTGTTTAAAAAGTCATTTTATTTGGTATTAATTAGATATTATTTGGATACACAAATTTTTGTTGGAGATTTTACTATTTTGCTGAAAGTTATTATTATTTTATTTTATTAATCATTTTTAGTTGATAATTTAACAATTTGTCAAAAATTTATTTATTTTGTTAGAGATTTTACTTTTTTGTAGAAAATTATTTTTTTTTGTTGAAAATTCGTTTTTTGTTCGAAATTAACTTTTTTAATCGAAAATATAATTATCTCATTTTTTGTTTGAAAATTTATTTCATTGGGTATAAATTATGTATTTTTTAGATAGAAAAATTTTGTTGAAGATTTTAATATTTTGTTGAAAAACTGTTTTTTTTTTGTTAAAAAATAACCATTTCTAGTGGAAAATTAAACTACTTGGTTAAAAATTCATGTTCTTTTGTTAAAAATTTTACTTTTTTTGCAGAAAATTAATTTTCTTGGTTGGAAATTCGTTTTTTTCGTTCGAAATTAACTTTATAAATTGAAAATATAACTATCCCATTTTGTATTTAAAAATTTATTCCATTGGGTATAAATGTTGTATATTTTAGATAAAAAAATTTTGTTACAGATTTTACTATCTTGTTGAAAAACTTTTTTTTTTTTGGTTGAAAAATAATCATTTCTAGTGAAGAATTAAACTGTTTGGTTGAAAATTCTTGAATTTTGTCAAAAATTGTACTTTTTCGTAAAAAATTAATTTCTGGATTAAAAATTCGTTTTTTGGTTAAAAATTAACTTTTTCAATTGAAAATATTATTGTCCCATTTTTTGTTTAAAAATTCATTTCATTTGGTATAAGTTAGATATTTTTTGGATGCAAAAAATTTTGTTGGAGATTTTACTATTTTGTTGAAAGTTATTATAATTAGTTTTTTTAATAATCATTTTTGTTTGAAAATTTTACTATTTGTTTTAAATTCATGTATTTTGTTAAAAATTTGACTATTTTGTAGAAAATTAATCATCTTGGTTGAAAATACGTTTTCTTTTTTGGTTCAAAATTAACTTTTTTAATGGAAAATATAATTATCTCATTTTTATATTAAAAATTCATCGTTTTTGGTATAAATTAGATATTTTTTGTATAAAAAAATGTTGGTTGGAAATGTTACTATTTTGTTGAAAAACAGTTTCTTTTTGGTTGAAAAAAAATAATTTTTATTTGAAAATTCATGTATTTAATTAAAAATTTTACTTTTTTTTGTATAAAATCAATTTTCTGTGTTCAAAATTGGTTTTTTTTTTGTTCGAAATAAACTTTTTCAACTGAAAATATAATTATCCCGTTTTTGGTTTGAAAATTCATCTCTTTTGGTAGAAATTAGGTCTTTCTTGGATAAAAATTTTTGTTAAAGATTTGACCATTATGTTGAAAAACAGTTTTTTTTTGTTGAAAAAAAATCATTTTTAGTAAAAAATTCAACTATTTGGTTGAAAATTTATGTATTTTGTTTAAAATTTCACTTTTTTGTAGAAAATTAATTTTCTTGGTTGAAAATTAGTTTTTTGGTTCAAAATTAACTTTTTTAAATAAAAATATAATTATCCCATTTTTATATAAAAATTCATTGTATTTGGTATAAATCAGATATTTTTGTAAAAAAAAATGTTGGTTGGAAATTTTACTATTTTGCTGATTAACAGTTTCTTTTTGGTTGAAAAAAATTATTTTTAGTTGAAAATTTAACTATTTGGTTGAAAATTCATGTATTTTATTAAAAATTGTACTTTTTTGTAAAAATTAATTTTCTGTGTTGAAAATTCGTTTTTTTCCCAAAATAAACTTTTAACTGAAAATATAATTATCCCATTTTTTGGTTTGAAAATTTTTCTCTTTTGGTAGAAATTAGGTCTTTCTTGGATAAAAAAATTTCTGTTGGAGATTTTACTATTTTGTTGAAAATTATCATTATTTTTTTAATAATCATTTTTAGCAAAAAAATTTATTTATTTGTTAAAAATTTATGTACTTTGTTGCAAATTTGACTCTTTTTATAGAAAATTTATTATCTTGGTTGAAAATAC
>JAUELO010007653.1:0-11647 GCA_032357855.1 Amphibolips quercusostensackenii
TATTTATATATATATATATATATATATATATATATATATATATATATCTAACATAATATATGTACCTACATGGAACTGAATATGTGACATTGAATTTTTACGAAGAAACTACTTGCAGCTTGCCCTAGGACGTGGACAAAATGGCAGAATGGCCTTTCTCTATTTTCACCTTTTTAATTTTCATTGTTTGTTACTGCTTTTGGTTTTTGATTGTTTTTTTAGATGATATTCTTTATACTTTTATCTAAATGCTCTGCCATGAGAATTCTACTACTGCCTGCTTGAACTCTAATGCATATCAAGAGTCTTTAGGAATGCTCATTTTATACTGCTACCAAAATTTCAAAAATCTTATTTTGTTGCACAATGCCCAACATTATCAATCTGCGCACAATAGTCAACTTACATTTTTTGTTCAAATTCTCACCCTCAGAGAATAATATTCTTTTCTTAGCTGGTACATTAAAATATTTTTGTACGATAGAATAAACACCATTGTCCTTATTCAATTCAGATAAACAGTTCTTAGGAAATATGGACATGGATATTTAAAAAAATCCTTGTCCACAATCAGCTATAACTTTATTAAGGATGTTCTCCTGATTATATTTTGTTTCTTTATCAGCTATAAATTAAAAAAAAACTCTATTTGATTCAAAAAATATTTTTTTTAAAACAGAGATAATTATTTGATATTTCGAAAAGAACAGCTATGATTTTAATGTAAATGATTTTGACAAATATAAATATCTAAAAACCTATCCAGACCGTTTTTGGATCAATTTTAATCGCACCTATCAATGCTTGAAGAGTACTGTGTCAAACCTTTTTCATGCATTTATCAAAGAACCAGAGGATTTTATAGGCCTAAGTTTCACATATAAGCAGCAGACCTGCAGCCAGAGGACGGTCTTTATTTCGGAACAAGAGCTAAGTCGTCAACTTGAAGTTCCCGATTTTTCAAATTCCAGTTAGGAGTTATCAGTTTCCAGTTACTAAATCATAGCCTTGCATTTTTTTCAAATTGAATTTGAATTTCTTGTAATTTTTAAAATAAGAATTACGTGGAGTACTTTTCTCCTCAATGTACAAGGATCTATAGAACCAAAACAGGGTTTAATACCTGTTAGTTCTAAAAATTCTTTTAATATCATCATCTATTTTTGTACAGATTGAGATTTAAATCAGTTTATTTTTTTTAAAGTGGAGATTAATTGATCAATATATGAAAAAAGACACATTTCAAATTGTAAATCCAATTTACAAAAAAAGAGTCAACAGCAAAATTAATAGTCTTTTAATTAAATGAAACCAAATAAAATGTATTTAATTTAATTTATTTAGCTTGCCCGCATCCTATTTAGCTATGAATAGTTTAGTAAATAGGTTAACAGTATTTGGGGAATAGGCTTCTTTATCAAAATAGGAATTTAGCTGTTTACGTCGTTAGGACGTTACAATATATTAATGTAATTAATGTGCTTATCACTATCAGCTTAGACGAAATAACGCATCGCAAAAAAATTATTCTGACCAATAATCAGATATAGAAAAGTTTGTTTCAACACTTCACGACTTTTAAAACAAGTCTCTAAAAAAATAATTTGTCCGAGGTGTGCACCTTTGTTGGAGGGCGCGAATTTGAGATTAAAGATTTTAATTTGGAGAACGTTAAAATTTGAGCTTGACATTTGAGTTTTTTATTTAAAAAATATCGATTATACTAAGCAACGACAACATTTTTTTGTTGATCGTCACAATGAAACACATCTGACCTGAGTTTTTTACATTAACTAGGTTTTTATACTAGAATTAGAATTTTATCATATTGTTCTTCTGGTATTAAGCACACGTTTATCATTGTGAGATATATGTTGAGGTCTTCTTCTTAGCACTGTTCCTTTTCTCATACAATCTCTTTTTAACATATAGCAGTCGCTAAAGCTCTGCAGGTAGTTGTAAATTATACCAAATGTGCATCAAGAGATGCAATTCTAAGTTCATCAAAAAACCTAGTCTTGTTCTAACTTTCTTCTCTATTGTTATTTATAGAGTGTTGTGCAGCTTTCTTGAAACTAATCCATGCCGCCTTTTCAACATTATTTATCACATCCATAAATTGGTTATCCTTGATTTAATTGTGAATTTGTGGACCATCAAAAATACTTTCTTTTAGTTTATTCTCAGAAATATCAGAAAAATTATGACCTGAATAAGCAAGTCATTGACCGTCTCTGTCTAGTGCTTCAAAAAATTATTTCATCATTTCAAGCTTTGTATTAAGGATCGGCAGAAGGGTTTTTTCAGGATAGACAAGTGGTTTATGTATCACATTGTGTGAGCCTGGAGTTATCTTCGATCTTGGTGTCCAATAAATCGGCTTATAATGATTTTTCCTATCTCTACTATTTCAAAAAAATAAATAGCATATAAATTCAGTAAAGCCCGATCGTTGCCCAAGAATCTTTTACTCAATCTTGAGGTGCCGGAATCGGTGCATATTTATCAGTATTATCGAGCAACACTGACTTTAGACTAAGTTCCGATTATTCTATAAACAGCCTCTATCCTTCAGCTCTGTACAAGTTTGTCCTTGATTCATTTAAAAAGCCTTTCACATCAATGTAATATAATAGATCTGCATCCTACAGAACAAATTTTCTAAACTTCTCATCTCTATCTCGGCAGGAGTTAACTTCTATTTTAATAGATAGCAAGTTCTCCTCTTTCAATCTTGAGGCTAGTAACTCAACTCTATCTTTCGATAACCCTTAATCCCTAATCAAATCATTAAGTTCTTCTTGTAAGAAAGTTTGTGGTACAGAATAGTGTTAATTAGACGGAATGTAATCCTTAGCATCTACAAAACTTGACACATCATCCGTTTTGTAGCATCTCCCGTACCCTTGTTCTGATTAGTCCTAATTCTTCACGGCATTGATATATGCTATGATTTCTGATTCAACTTCTGCCATGTTTTTAGCATAATCAGATAGAGCTTTGGCTTTGTTACACTGAAATCATTTGCTTGAACGATTTGAGAAATATTAAGACTATTGAATCCTGTAACATTCCTCATACAGAAACAGCAATCTTCTTCGCCTTCTGGTTGTCTCCATCTGATATGTGTCTTGAGTTTCAGTTTCGACCGATCCTCTTTTTCATTCAATCGGCTTAACGAAATACTATAAGTGCTACATATGAAATGCAAAACCAATGCTGCTTGACAAAATAAATGAAAAATTAATCAGTTTTTTAAATCTAAATATCTTGATAGAAATCCTATAATTTTAAAGGAATCTTGCATGATTTTATATTTTCTCTTTGAGCATTACTTAAGTACGTGGGCTTCTCAAGGTATAATGAAATAAATATGTTTACTTTAGATAAAAATAATCTAAGTTTTTCGAGGTAAAGTAAAAATGGGCAAGCGAGAATTTAATCGGTACAAAATACGTAAGGTCTATACTAATCATAATTTGTTATCTTCCCAACTCTCGCAATATTCATGTACGCAATTGATGCAAAGGGAGGGGGAAAAACAAACATCTCAGAACAGTATGTATTATATACACGAAACATCAGGATATTCATTAGTTACAATGCTTTAAAAATTGTTGGTTAATTAAATTTTCTTTATTTTAAAACAATGAGAACTTTTCACACTCTGGTCCTAATTCTAGACACCCTTCTTAATTTTATTGGTGAGTTAAGTCTAAATTTATTTAATTTTTTTTTGTAAATATGTTAAAATATTTATGATGCATTGATGAAAGTTAAAAATGTAAGCCCTATGACAATGAAAAATTATTATTATTGAGAATATTTTCTTGATGTTTAGGCATAATCATTAGACAGATTTTCAGGCCTTATCTTAATCAGTGCTCTATAGATTTGTTGATGAAAATATTATATTTGATTGAATTTCAATAGCTTTTGGCGAAGTTATGAAGTTTCGAAGCCGAAGTATGAGAAAAATTTTTTTGAAACACAGAACTTTACAAGTTTTCTATATTTTTAAGAACAAATATCCCTAAGGGAGCAAAACCAATAACATCCGGGATTCGCAGGGTATTAACATCAGTTTTTAAAATTAATACCTTGTAAATTTGATTGTGATTTCAAAGTAAAGCAAAATAAATTAAGGGTGTGAATTACTTTTTTTACATTTAGGAAATTAATTTTAAATACGAAATATTGGTGGAGGTGGCGTAACCGATGTACAAGTTTCACAATACCTCTTTATCCTTGTGTAAATAAAGTTAAAAATCTTCCACAATCACATTCTTCTACTAAACATTTCACAATTCTAGGTTAAGAATTAATTTAAAGAAAAAAATTAAGATATCTTTAAAAATTACTTGTTAAATTTAAATTTTAAAATTCATGTTGAAAAAAATATTGGCTTTTTTACTTGACAATAATTCACTGCCACGAATAATTTATAGGATGCAAATGAAAAAAATATTGTACACGCATGTAACCTTGTTAGCAACGTTATGATGCCGGAATTGTAATTTGTCATTAATTAACTTTTTTGTAGGCTCTTTTTTTTTAAAGCCTGCTGTTTCACAAAATATTTCTGTAGAATCAGAAAGGTTTTCGTAGTTTTGATCATTAGAAAATGCTGATTTCCCTGCTTGAATCTTTAAGGAATCTTAAAACATCAAGATTTATAAATTTAATTACTTTTGAGCTAAAATATTTGTTTTATACAGGTAATTTGAAGTCATTTCTCACATTAATTGCCTAATCTAAAAATCTTATGTGAGTCCAGTTTTTTCGGAATGTTAATTTTTTGATTTAAAGCTGAGTGATTTCATACCTTAGCAATTTTATATTAAAGATTTGAAAAGTATAATTGTTTTAAATTTAACAATATTAAAAAAAAATTGCTTATCAGACACAAATGATCTTCTACAGTTAGCAAATAATAACTGCAAATATTCATGGACACAGTTATTTTTAAGATTAAAAAACTTTAAAACTGTTAATTTTTAAAATTTATTATTATAAATTTCTTAACAGTCTATGTTTCTGAAATTATAAAAAAGAAATTAAGGGACGTTTAATAATAGCAAAATCACATATAATATTTTTTCTCGGCTTTAATTATTGACTTTTACAAAAATTTTTTTATCTTGGTGCTTCAACACATTATCGCCTTATTACCCAATTTACATACAGTACATAAAAAATTAAAAGGTGGATATAAAGCCTTGTGAAGTAATAAAAACTTGAAAAAATTAAAATTTTTTTGTGATACATATATATATATATTACATATATTATATTATAATATCAAATATTATATGCATTATACTATTACATTTTTTCAATAAAGTTACAAATGTCACAAAATATTCAACTTTTGCCAAAAATTTTTCATAAATTAAATTTTTACGTATTAAATTCTTGTGTAAAATTATGTTTCTTGAGATGAAATATTTAATAGTTATTTATAACCATTTTTTTACTTTTTCAATTTTTAACTTATTAAAATTTAACTGCTTGAAATTAACTATAAAACTTTTAACATTTGGGAATGAAAGTACCTAAATATGAAAAAAATTAAAAACTGAATTTTCAACTGTTGTAAGTTCAATCTTTAAAAATAAAGTTTTTAATTTTTTTTTTTTAATTATTCACAGTTGAATTTCTAAGTATAAAAAATCTATTTTAAAATATTCTTACTCCGTAACAGCTGAGTTTTTGAAAATTTAATTTTCAAGAGTTGAAAATCGAAGAAAGTATTTTATTGAATTTTTAACTTTTGCAGAAAGGGCTAAATTTTAAAGAGAAAAGCGAATTTATTATTATTATTATGAGGCACCATAAATGATATGTATACACAATTTGACATGCTAATTAAATAAATTCTCACCGCGTGCTCAAGTATCAGCAATGATATATTTTTTGAAATTCACCTTTTTACGTTGAAAACTCAACTTCTTACTTGAAGTTTTAACTTTTTTGATAAAAATTAATATTCTCAGTCGACGGTTTCTTATAAAAAAAAAAAAATAATCTCTTTGACTCAAAAGTAAACTCCTTTTTTAAAACTTCCCTTCTTCGGGGTGAAAATCTATTTTTTAACTGAAAATGTTACTGTTTTGTTGAAAATGAGCTTCTGTTTTAAGATTTTATATTTTCGAGTTGAAAAAGTTACTCTTTGGTTAAAAGTTGAACTATTTTTCCGAAAATCAATTTTTTGTTTAAAGACTTATAATTTCAGCGCAAAATTAAACTGCTGGGTTTGAAAATGAATTTTCTTTGTTAGAAAATCGTATTTTTGAAAAATTGAAAATGACTGCTTTTTGTACAAACATTTTGTTTATAATTTTTTGGTTAAAAAAGTCATCTTTTTCAGACTCAAATTTTAACAACTATATTTTTATTGCATTTTTTTACGTTAAAAACTTAACTCTTTAGTTGAAAATTAAAATATTTTTTTGAAAATTCCCTTTTCTGGGGTAAATATTCATTTTTTAACTTAAAGTTCAACTGTTTCAATGAAAATGAACATTTGTTCTGAAATTTTTCGTATTTTAGGTTTAAGGATAAAACTTTTTGGTTGAAAGTTCAAATATTTGATCAAAAACACATTTTTTTCTTTTGTTTAAGGATTCATAATTTTCAGTTGAAAATTAACTTTTTTTGTTGAAAATTTGTATCTTCGAAAAATTGAAAATGATAGTTATTTAATTAAAATTTAAATAAATATATATATGGTGAAAAAGTGACCTCCGTACTAAAAATTCGTCTTTTTTTGTAGAAAATTAATTTTTATGTTGGTTATGTATGCAACTGTGGTTGAAATTTAAACAGTTTTGTTTGAGGATATCAGCATTTTGATAAGAATTCGGCTTGTCAAATTTATTTTTTTTATTTCAAACAATTTTTTTTCTTCAATTTTCAACTATTATACTTTATATTAAAAAGTAATATCTTTGGGTTAATAATCAGATGCTAGGAGGAGGTCCTTCCTTGATAACTTCAAATGATTTGCGATTTCTTGCTGGTCAAAAACCTTTTGTATAAGTATTTTATTATTATTAAGCTTCTTCAACTTTTCAAAAAATTACTCACAAAAAATCTGCACATATATTTATGTTAAGCAACTTTTCTATCGAAAAATTATTATTTATAACAAATTTGTAGATCCTTCTCGGTTGAACCACTTTTTTCCATTAATGTTCATTCGTACTTTGTGTCGATTTTCAAAAAATTTAATTATTTAATTTTTTATGTTATTTTTTGTAATCAAAACCAAATCTACGCGCTTTATCAAAAAATAATTAAAAAAACGTTTGTAGTTTTTATTGTATGAGCAACTATTGTCTATTGATTATGTTGATAGCTTGTGTCGTTTGTCCAAAAATTTTATTTTTTAATTATTCATTCATGGTTAAATAAAGCTTTTGTTCAATTTTTTTTTTAGTAGCTTGTGCGGTTTGATCAAAAATTTAATTTTTTTCATGTTGCTTTTTACGAATAGAACAAAAACTACAAGTCCTATAATAAAGTCACTAACAACAAATTTGTAGATGTTTTATGGGTGAATAATTTTTGTTGTCTTATAATTTATCGTATGTTGCCTAGTTTGACCACAAAACTAAATTTTATATTTCTCATTATTTTTCGTAGGAGCAAAATTAAAATTTTTTATTTAAAAAAAAATCTAAAAAGTTGATATGATAATTGTGTAGGGCTATAAAAAGCAACGTTTTCCTTTTCCTGGCTTTTCTTCATATTGTGCGTTGTTTGCATCAAAATGTTTATTTTTTTTTATTTTAAAAATGCTCTTACTCTGAAAATTTTTGTTTAAAAAAAAATTATAGAAATAAATCGTTTCAGCTTTTCAGTTCTACAAATAGCCGTACATAAAATTCTTATATTAAAGAAAATAGTCTTAACAATTTTCAAAATGCTATAGCTTTTTTCTTAGGAATAATAGTTAAAATATGAGATCCCACAAAACTCCTAAAAATTACCTAAAAATTAAAAAAAACGCTATGGCACCAACATTTTTAATTTTCGGTCGTTTTTGAGTCTCAAAAATTGACATTCGTAATCCCCTATAAGACCGCCGTTATAAAAAACCATGCAAAAACCCTACAAATCACCTAAAATAACGTAAGAATAATATAAAAGTCGGGTATTTGAAAAAAAAATTTTAAGGGTTGCGGATAGAGGGTCACTGTACTAAGGGTTTCTGCTGAATATGGTTACAATAAGAAATAAGCACTTGCGGACAATTGTTAAAAGGTGGTCTCGCAGAAATCAATCCTCAAGTGGAGGCGTAACAACCATGCAAAAAGTTGAATGGGATCTGGGTGAGGTGTATCAAAAGGTAACTCTGGGATACCGGGTGACCTCCAAGAGTATGCAGCCCTATCCTTGTATGCGGGGCTTCGCAAGAATGGACGATGCCCTTTCTCTAGCTACTTGTAGGAACAACAATGATAACACCAAACATAGTTGTAGTGAGTACAGTTCAAAACAGTCGTACGCGCAGGGCTCCCGACAATGGGTCAGATAACAATGCTGACTACCCTAGGGTTGGGGGAGCCAATTTAGAAGGAGTTAGTGCAATGAACTGGCGGAATTTCAATACTTTTAAGAAGATGGATCGACATTATAATGACCTTCTAGAATGCTCCGATACCAGTATGGCACCAAAAGGAAAAGGTGACATGTCACGACTGCATGCTCTGTGGTCCGAGAAACACACAGAGCTATCGCACTTTTTGTATTAGCGTCTGCAGAAACATGTCTAACAAATCCAGATAAAGGGGTGTTAAGGTGAAGCGCCTACTCTACTGCAGCCAGAACAAGCCGGCAACAGAGAAAGAAAGGCGACACTAAGACCAACTGCGAACAGGCATCCAATACAGAAAGAGCAATGTTTCAGGACCCGGAGAAAAATTAACATCCAGGTTTCTCTTAAGCTCAGAGGTCTGACTGAACTGAATGACAAGCTCCATGAAGATTTTTTCAAAGAATCCGATCTCTAGACAATCAATTGTGGTGATATACTGCGGCAAGAGCTTTGGCGGATGCAAATCGTAAAAAAAACTAACGGCTGATTACAAGACTAAAAGATAAATGCATCAACTTGCCACACAGATGTGGAAGGCAATACGCGTCTCGCATTCAGTATGTAATTGACTTGAAAACATTAGTCAGGACTTTCATCGTTAAGGTTAGGCAGTTTGCGCGCAAACTACGTATACGTCTTTACACACTTTACAATTTAAAGCTGCTGACTATCAGGCAGCATGATGTTGGCAGAATACAGACGCTAAAAGAAGTCTCGAGCGGAAGGAGAGGTGGGTTAGAGGAAACCAACAGTTTTTTTCTGACTTGTCTCGACTCTTTCAAAATCTTTGAGTTACTGTCGACCATCCGCCCAAGACAGTGGAGGTCAAAGCATTTTTGACAAAGGTCTACAAAGTCCAGCCTCCACTGAGAGAAGACTCAAAAAAAAGTAAATAGCTTTAAGGAACTGTGCAATGCCCTCATAACACCTGAAATGAAAAGTGCACCTATCACTACGTAGGAGGTGGAAGCAGAATCAAAAAGCATTTAGAACTATTTTGCTCCACGACCAGATGTTATTACGACATTCTAGTGGAAGAAGTTTCCTACTACTTACTAAAATCTATCCCGCATTTTTAACTTATATCTAAAGTCGGAAGAGCCTATTCCAGAGTGATTGGTGAGAAAGCGCACAGTACTTTTATCAAATATGGGCACCTTAACTGACCCGAACAATTACAGGCCAGTTAATTGGCTGAACACATTGTATTAGATCTTTACATCTATCCTAAATGATAGAATTGTTTAGACTATTGGACCTGTGTAGCAACAAATGTACGAACAACGCGGCTTAAAGAAAGACCTAGCAGGATGTCGGGAGAACCTGCTCATCGATAGATATGTCTGCAAAGACGCAGCATCCTACCAGCGCTTCCTATCGATTGTTTGGATTAACTACCGAGAAGCTTTTAATTAAACCTTCCATAGACTTATCATCTCTCTGTGGGAAACCTTATAAATTCATGCTTACATTGTAAGATGCATGAAAAGATTGATACCGATTGAGAAAACCAGATTTACTATTTTATCCGAAAAATATCATGTGACAACTAACAGCGTCACCTTTTAGAGAGGTGTGTTTCAGGGCGACACCATAAGCCCTCTTGTTTTGCCTTACATTATTGCCACTATCTCTTGCACTACGCCATTCCAAAGGATACTTCTGCGGCACACCTGAAAATCTCAAGCATCAGGTTACTCATGTATTTTACGTTGATGATGTTCTAAAATCTATGCTAAAAATTAAGAGAAACTACATCTAGCTCTAGACATTGTCGAAGAGTACACTTAAAAGTTTGAAATAGAGTTTGGCTTAGGAAATTCGCTAAGGTTCATTTAAAGAAAGGAAAACTTAATAGCATCCCCGAACACCCTGTCTCGTCGACAGAGGTGCTATATGACAACTTGGCACTAAGGAGACCAATGCATGCCTAAGCATGCCGCAGAGCCGCATTTAGGACTTGACATCTATAAAGAATACTCTCTGATGCAGATACAAACGTCTTATTCAGAGAATTCCGTCTTCCTAAGTGTCGTCAAGGAACGAAATTATCTGCATCGAACATGCTTGCCGTTTTGGTAGTACTTTATTTATTTAAAGTGTCTCCATGGACAAAGTACGAGCTCAGATTCTTTGATATCAAGTCACAAAGGTTATGCACATGAAGGAAAGAATGAAACTGAATTCTTTTGTTCCGCGACCGCACATCTCACGCCGTTAAGGTGCTCTCGGAGTATTGGATTTTGCATGACTTCACAAAAGACCCTCTTCTCAAATAGTCAGGAAGCACAAAGAAGTGAGCAAAAAGCATTTCTGTACGAAGCGGCGGAAAAGGCTGCTAAAACACTCGGCCTTGACTTTAATAACATTGCTAAGCAAAATGAATCAAATCTTATTCATCATAAACATTCACTCCTAAAGGCCCGGATTAAGAAAGCATAGAAAACAAACTTCCGTAAACAGCTCTCTGACAAGAAGATGCATAGTATCTTTACAAAAGTGTAGAGGATCAGTCAATGCCGTACGAGTAAATGCTTGCTTTCCTTTAATTACTCGGATTATGTGGGTCAAGAAGGGTTTTATTTCAGCATGCCAAGATAGTGTCATTTTCACTTTAGCATACCGTCTCCATATTTTAAAACAAGACATTCCCAATGATAGCTGCAGAGCGTGTCATGCACACCCCATGCATCTAGGGCACATACTTTCTAGTTGTTCAATTTATGAGGAAACAACCTGCATCAAATTTACAATGCGGCCCGAGGAGTGCCTCAATACCATCTCTGTCATTCTTACGGCATTAGCCTTCATAGTGCTTTGCTAAACGCTCCTAGGAAAATAGAGTTAATTGTCGAGAATGAGAAGTGTCGCATATACTGAAACTTCATATTTTCGACAACTGTTTCTGTTGAGTACTTGAGGCCTGACATAGTTCCCGTTGACTTCGAATAACGAACTATGTTCGTTATCGAATTTTTGGTGCCAGCTGACAAAAACATCTTAGTCAAGGTGACTAAAACAAAGAAGAGGTATAAAGACCTTATA
>JAUELO010007689.1:0-11646 GCA_032357855.1 Amphibolips quercusostensackenii
GCATAAGGTCACTCATGTATTTTACATGGATGATCTTAAGATCTGTGCTAAAAATAAAGAGAAATTACATCTAGCTCAAGGTATTGTCGAGAAATACACCCAAGAGATTGGAATGGAGTTTCGGTTAGAAAAATGCGCCAAGGTTTGTTTGAAGAAAGGAAAACTTAATATGCATCCAAAAAGACCCTGAGCTTATTGACAGAAGTGCTATACGAATCCTTGACGCTGGAGAAAATTATACATACCTGGGCGTGCTGCAGAGCCGCATACAGAAAGCAACATCTATAAAGGATACTATAGGATGCAGGTAAAAACGTTTTATCCGTCAGATTATGTCTTCTGAACTATCAGCGCGGAATAAAGTGCTTGCAACAAACATGCTTGTTGTTCCGGTAGTTTTCTATTTACTTAGAGTGGTTCCATAGACAAAGGACAAGCTCAGGTCCCTCGATGTTAGAATGCGTAAGATTTTGCATATAAAAAAAGGCATGCATAATAATTCTCCGGTTACGCGACTTTATATCTCACGCCGTCAATGTGGTCGCGGAATACTAAATCTTAAATATCTTTACAACAGTATTATTTTAGGTACAGCGCATATAGCCGCAAACGGACTAGACCCTCTTCTGAAAGTCGTCAGGGAACACGAAGAAGTTGGCAGAGAAGCGTTTATGTACAAAGCAGCGGCAGAGGCTGCTAAAACACTCGGCTTTGACTTGAATATCAGGGGTGAGCAAAATGCATTAAATCTCATCCATCTCGAGTACTCACTCCTGAAGGCCTGAATTAAGAAAGCACAGTAGAAAAACTTGCGTGAACAGCTCCTCGACAAGAAGATGCATAGCATCTTCCAAAGAAATGTGAAGAAGCAGTTATGCAGTATGAGCTAACGTTTGCTTTTCTTAAATCACCAGGATTGAAGTCGGGTACGAAGGATTTAATTTTGGCATGCCAAAACGGTGTCATTTCCACTTCAGCATACTATCGCTATATTTTGAGCCAAAACATTACTAATTATAGCTGCAGAGCGTGTTATGCACACCCCGAGCATCTAGGGCACATACGAGTACTATCTAGTTGTCCAACTCATGCCGAAACGATCTACATCCAAAGGCACAATGCAGCACTAAGAGTGCTGTATTATTATCACTGTCATATTCATCTTCTCTACAATTGTTTCTGTTACGCACTCTAGGCCTGACATAGTTCTCCTTGACTTTGAGAAACAATCCATGTTCTTTATCTGATTTTCGGCACTATCTAAAGAAACATGATAGCCAAGGAGAATGAAAAGAAAAAGAGGTATAGAGACCTTATGAAGAAGTTGCGACGGACGGTTATACGTGCAATATTATGTTTAGCTAATATTCCTGATTATCGGCGCTCTTGTAGGTACCAAGCTTTTACTGGTTAATAGCCTAAAAAGCATTCCTGCATGTTAACAAAATGCTAAGACACTTGCGCGAAAAATGCAGAAGGCGGTAATCCTGAGGTCGCTCCGTGTCCTCTGGGTGCACGAGACTTTTGCGGGATCATTGTATAAGGTCTGTCAAAGACTGTAACCACCCATCTTACGGTCGTGAGACGTGGTTACAGCTGAAATTTCACTGTGATTTTGCTAAGAGCGGGTGCAGTGTTTCAGATTAGCACCCGCTCCCAGCGGAATCCCGCGGTTGTCGTAATGACAAACTTAAAAAAATATATATATATATATAATTTTCAGCCAACTTTGTAGATATAATTAAGGCCGATAGAGCCCTAACTAAACTTTCTTTTCAATCTAGAATAAAGACCAATTCATCAATTACTATATATATATATATTTTCAATATATATTTGCAAGTGAACTGCTACTTTTCACCTAAGTCGAGCACGATTTTTACTTTTAATCCTTTATGCGTTTTTTTCATAATAATTTTTATACAATTATCATGGTTTTTATGTTGTAACATAAAAATTATATGTATTTGCTTGAAATATTTAATGAACTCTTTGAAATATTCGATTTAATTTTTGTAAAATAATTCGTATTATTTATACCTACTAATATTTGATAAATATAAAAGAGAATAGTAGAGAATAATTATATTTTGTATGACGTTTTGTCTGCTTTTTCGCAAGAAGATTGCTCTACGCATATACAGAGCTGAAATAAGAGAGGTCTCGCAGATCATATCTTAAATAAGAAAGAAAATATAATAGAGAATAAATAGAATAGAAATATAAATAGAATAAAAAATAAATAGTAATATTTTTCCCTACAAAATTACGTTTCGTGGTAATACTAAAAGTTCCAAACGTAAATTAAAATGTTTTGAAAATTCTTTTGTGACATTTACCGCTTTGTTTAACTAAAACACGCATTCTACAAAATTTACAAGCTATCGCGATTTTAAACACTCACTTAGTTAAAGTACGTTACCTCAAAGTACGATTATTTTTTTATTATAAGCGCTACGTTCAGAGTCGGTAATTTTCCTCGCGACACTTAGAATACTGAAATTAAACAAAACTTTTTTTACAGTGTCTTAAACGGTGTCTTTGGGATACTGGGTCACCTCTTAAAGTATGCAGCCTTATCCTTGCATGCGGGGCTCTACCAGGACGGACTAAACTTTTCCTTAGTTGCTCGTGAAAACAACAATGACACCACTAAACTACTAAAATGTTGTAAATGCGGTTCAAAACGATAAAACGCGCACAGCCCCTGAAGCACCAGCAGAAACTCTGAAGCAGATACGAGCATCTTCTTCGACACATTTTCTATGGAAAATAAGGAAATGTACACCAGAAAAAAATGAAAATCGCAAACAAAACTGCGTTTAAAAGTAGCACATAAAGACTCTGAATACGTATGATTAACTTTATGTCCATAAGCCCATTGTGGCTGCAATTTCACAATATGACCTTCTCATTGTTTTAATAGAGTTAAGAATGCTACATTATCGCGTTATTTTATTAAACTCTTCTATTTTTTTAAGTTTTTTATTTTTACAACCTTTCTTTAATTGTTATGTACAGTCCTGTATAAAATTATGTATTTTTGTCAAGAAATTATTTGCTTTTCACTACTGAATAAGGAAATATCTCGATTAATCAAATTAGTAATTTTCTACTAATTTTTAGTGTCCCACTTTTCGCTAACTGAATCTGTAATATTTTAATGAGTTAAATGTTATAAATTTTGATTCATAGAGACCTTAAAGTATATTTTGCATGAGGAAAAAAGCTATGTAATTAAAAAACCTGATTTATGCACTCAAGTTTATATACTTAGTCGAGTATAGTCCAAATAAATAAATACTTGTTACCGTATGCGTAAAACAAGTGTACTTTTCCTTTATCGGAGAAAATGTATTCTCAGATGAAATAGCACATTTCAGTATTCTAGAACTTTTTGGATTACTTCGTATGGAGGTGTATTCAACTACGAAACATAACTTACTTTCAATTAATTATTTCTGACGCACTTTGAGAATATATTTTCCTAAACTAAGAATATGCAGTATTCGAAGAATATAATATTGCCTCAACTTAATTAATTTTTTACTTAAAAAGAATACATGCATTTTTGAGTGAAAATATTTATCTTTCACTAATTGAAATTTTTAATATTTATTGAACTAAGTGACTTTTTTCACAAATTCAACTTCATAATTTCTTGATATAATTTGATTTGTTACTTAATTTATTATTAATTACTTAATAGAAGGTCTGCGAGACCTCTCTTATATGACCTCCGTATATAGGGTGATTTTCCAGCGAAAAAAAAGAGACAAAACGTCCCATAAAATTTTATCCTAAGCCAATATTCTCAAGTTTTTTTAATGTAACCATTAATTGACAATATTTTAAAAAATGCAAAATGTCAGCATCTGATTATATTTTCTATGACGTTTCGTCTGCTTTTTCGCTAAAAGATTTCTCTACGCATATACAGAGTTGATTTAAGAGAGGTCTCGCAGATCATATTTGAGTAGTTACATATTTACACAAAACTCTAAGTTATCGAAACGTTGCAAACAGTTGATAACTACATTATGCAACAAATGAAAAATTACAATTGTGCAACGTTTTAATACGGTATACTAGCTCAGTTTAATACTTGGGTACTTTATATGGCATAACCTAAACATTTTTATTTTGTTAATCTTTTATAATTGTTCTTATAATATTCGCATTAAATCTATCTTTAATTATTTAACATAAAATATTTATTTATAAAGTAAAAAGTGAATTGATATAGACCAATATATTAATTTTTATAGTATGTATATAATGAGTATTCTATCAAGTGTACAGTTCTTATATTAAGTAAAGTGATGTGATTGTAACTTCATACTATATAGGCACCTTCAGAGTACCCCTGAAATTCGTTTTAAATTAATAAATATTTAAAAGAAAATATACAAGCATTATGCTAAGAGAAATGTTTTCTTTGTAAAACATATTAATTTTTTTGTTCCAAAGACATGAAAATTGTACATCATTTTATAAGAAATATTTTATAAAACTTTACGCAAATAAGCATGAGCAAACAAATTAATTTAATAGTTATTTGCTTTAAGTGAATATATTCTGGAATTAATTAGTTGTCCTGATTTCATTATTTTCTTTATTTAAGAAAATCTGTCCCTTGTAAAAACAGAATACTGGCTTTTTTTAAGTAAAGTCAGAGAAGCAATTTATTCTACCTAGTTCAATGCACATTTTTTGACGGTATTGTCTAACCTAAGGTTAGAAATACAGACTACTGATTTTATTTTGAGTCGCTCGTACGCGCTATTATGTGAAGAAAAATTAAAAGTAAGGTCAATATTATTGTTATTAATTTCCTAATTACTATTTGTGCAGACTAAATAGCACAGAGTAAACAAATTATGTTGACAGGTAATCAGGTATTCATTGTAAAAAATTTTTCCGAAATTTTTCAAAAAAAGGTCCGAACTCTTATAATCGGCTTATTTCGAATACTTTTTTTATGCATTCGAAAACATTTCCGAATTGCAGTTAAAGTTTTTTCTAACTAATCAGTAGGAAATTTTTTCAAATGAAACAGGAAAAAATTACGATTGTAGTCGGTGAAAGTTCTGAATGTAGTACGAAAAGCTTCCGAATATAATATGATATTTTTTCGAATAAAGTAGGGAAAGCATCCGAATGTAGAAGGAAAAAATTTAAAATGTGATAGGGGAAAATTCAAAATGTAGTAGCAAAAAGTTCTGAATAGAAAAAAAAAATATTTCCAAATCGAGTAGGATATTTTTTCGAATGAAGTAAGAAAAAACGCTGAATTTAGTAGGAAAAAAAGTGGGGTTGAAAACTGATTAACTATTTTCAAATGATTTTTTATAAAGTTTAGAGATTTTTGTAAATTAGAATCTTACGCGTTTATAGATTGCTAAATACATAGGTCATACATTGCATTATAATTTATAAAAAATGATTTCATATTACACTATAATATGTTGCAATTTTTTAATTTTACCATTTTATTTATTATTTATAAGGCACTTGAATCTTCATCTTCATGTTTCCGGTGTTTCTTCTTCGGTTAACGTTTGTTCCTTTTATGAGGATTGATGTCTAGAAGCATTCTAAAATCTAGAGAAGAAATTTCACATAATGATTAAAATAGTTTTAATTTAATGTCAAATATTAATAAAATTAGACATTTTACTCGAAAAAAATAAATATATATAATTAAAATTTACACATTTTATATTTAAAATTTAATTTTAATATGTTTTAATAAAAATAAAGATAATAAAGTTAAGGTAGTAAAAACGGAATTTTACATTCGAATAAACTTAAGGTTGATAATTTCTTAGCATTATAGTTGTATCCGTATACATATTGATTCAACACGATGAAAAGTACTCCTTCCATTACATTGTCTGTTTCCAGTAAAATCGTCCTTTTCACCACAATAAAACACGAATATAATACATGATACATGTTAGTCACTGAAAGTAAATGAAGAATGTAATTATTTGTATTTCTTTTGAAACAAAATCATAAGTTCGTATATTTTAATATTAACAATTTATTGTGCATACCTTTCATAATGAGGATAGGACGAGTCGAATCTCCTGATTCTTTTTTTTTTGGTACTCAGTAGACTCCGCATTCTACGAACAATTAAACAATTTAAAAAATATAATTCATCAGATATAAATAATGAATATTAAATTGTTGCAATTTCTCGTTTGAATAATCTTTTTAAAACATATTTTAGATTTTGTTAAAGAGAAAAACAACAAATTTTATAAAAATTATAACTGTGAACACATTATAAATTTTGTTACTAAAGTATTACTTTTCAGTTGGCTTAAAATTTTTGTTATTAGTAATGAGAAATATTTAATGGTAAAAATTGTCTGCATTAAATATTCTCTCTTAAACATATTTTAAATGCATCTGATTAAAAAACATCATTTAGAATTTCCTATAAGGATATAAGTTTCAAAAATTAACTTTTATTTTTTTTAAAAAAAATCGGTCGGGTGCTAACTGAAAGCTGCAAAATAATTTTATGTCTCCTTCTACGGTGCGGCGGTTCAATTGTACATTAGTTGAAAATAAAACATTTAAGGTAGCATTATTCTAGAGCGGTAGTTTTTAAAACTACATAATTAAATATTACTCCAAATCATTTAAAATCAATAATTGCCAAACAGTGAATAACATTTTCAAGTGAAGTAAAAGGTTTAATAATACATACCTTAAGACGTATCGATCTGTTAAAGTTTCTTCTGTAATCTTCTACTATTTCCGAAAAAATGGAATACAAGGTATGAAAGGTCCGACACACTCACTCTGCACTATACAACAGTTTCGTACAAACTGCAAAGATGGACAATTTCTTTCGCCAAGTCAACACCCTTTCTTTTTAAGTTTGAAATTTTCAATAGTTACAGGAAAACTTAAATCTTCTGCGTACCACGGGTGTCAAGTCTAATGTTGAAAAGATGTGGCACAAGTATGGGGTTTTTATGGTTTCAGCTATAAAAACTGAAAATTCGCAGAGTTGTTCATGAACTTGCCAAGTACTAACAATTTAAAAGTGAAGAGGATTTTGAGGTAAATTTGGTCTAATTAAAATTAGTGGTGGAGGCACTTGGACACTCTTTCAGGTGCAGTATAGGTTCTGGGAAAAACCCAAATTTTAAACAGAGTTTTAATACAGACCAAGCAAAAACGGTTGAGATGGTCAAGGTTGTTTTAGCTTGAATAATAGTAAAATCTTTGCATTTGTATTAGAGCACATGTCCTAAGCTAGACCATCATAAAATTAGGTACAGATGATGTGCTAAAATTTAGCGCCTAAATGCTGGAGTTTCGAGGATTAAAATCCTTACAGTGCACTAAGGTCTAAAGTAGGACAAACAAATATTTTCACCTGGCATTCATCTTAATGTATATGTAGAACATTCAGGCGTGAATTTACCCGAGATTCGAAGAAGGTCGAAGAGAACTATTTTACAGATACAATGAACAGATGAAAAAGTGTCATCGGTTTCACAGAAATTTTGCACATCAAAGTGAAAAAATAACAAATTTCTTCGGAAAAATAAATTTTGTAAACAAGGTGGAAAAACTACCTGAACATTCTGTAATAATTCCAATTAGGTAAGAAAAATTTCCGAATCCAGATAAGAAATATTTCATGTTAAAGTGGAAAAGTATCAAATGTTATCGAAAAAAAAATTTTGCAATCAAACTGGACAAGTTACTAAGAACTTTAAAGTATTTTTAATTTTTTTTGACAAAGTACTTAACCACATTGGAAAGGTTTACTACATTTTTCGAGATTTATACAATCTCCTAAGCTCTAAGAAATATTTCATAAGCTTTATTAAGTACTTCCTAGCTTTTCGAAAATTGATTCATATATTCGGAAATTTTGCCGATTTTCTCGCAGAAACTACCCATTTTTTCGGAAAAACGTATATCCGACCTTTTTCGGAAAAATGTCATACTATTTAGAAGAAAAAATTTCTTAACATTTTTACAGTGTAGAGGTTCGGCCCAACACTGCACAACTCTCGATATAAGTCAAAACTTGGTCTCAAAATGATGAATTTTTCCCAAAGGTGCACTTATGTTCAGGGGAGCGAATATAAGAATAAAAATACTCATTTTGAGACTATTGACAATTGAGCTACGAAAAATTAGACGCCAGCTTTTTTCTGTGAAATACTGATTTTTTTATTACACAATGAGTTATTTTGGTTAATCTAAATTGTATATACTAACATCATGAATCTAAAGGGCTTCTGTGACATTAGTATGGAGGACACAGTTGTGAAATGCAAATATTTTGAAATGACTAATGAGATTGCCTTCAGCATATAAGCCTTATCAATTTTTGTAGGATATTCATTAGTTATTTAGTTACACTCTTATTGAAATCCTGCTAAAGGTAATCTAATTTCAAGAAAATGCAGACCCTGACTGCTATGGATTTAATCTCAGCAGTTTTTCTTAACCAAATTGGTGAACATAATAATATCAATATTATAAGGAGGGATATCAATGAGTAATTCATGTATATCTTGTTATATAACTCACAGTTGCTACACTTTTTCGAAAAATTTCTTTAGAGATAACAAATAACACATTAAAGTTTCAAAAGTAGAGTGTGCTCAAATGTGATCAGCGCGAAAACAAGAGCAGAAGACATAAAAAACTTATTTTGCCTAATCTTCTCAAAACAGCTATTTGAGCAACAATGCAGGGATTTTTCACAGTTTAAAACTTTCGGCTCTTTTCAGCACTAATTACAATTTTTGGGCTTTTTTACTTTTTTCAAAAAAACCATTTTCCTTATGGAGGTGCTAGCTTACATTAACCTAACATCTCCACTATCTGAAATCGCAGAAGAATTACTATTCCATTGCACCAGAATTTTGGGTTCTTTTGAGCTTTTGATATACACAAAAAAAAATTTCTCCAAAGCAACCGTTAAGTTCCAAAATCAACCTACTCTAAAAAATTGAAATTGTGCGCAAATTGAATCCCACCGAATTTGTGGGCTTTTTTAAGCTCCTTAAAAATACCAAATCAGATTTTTGGGCTTTAACCCTTAATGTTGAAAATCAACCCCTTTATACCACGCAGATAAGACTTTGTCAATAAAATCTTCTAAAGTATTTAACAGTATCAATAATCTTTAATTTTTGGGCCCCAACCCTCAACCTTGAAAATGAATCCCATTATACTACACAGATATGGCTTTGTAAAAATAATCTTTTTGAGTATTTTACAGCTTCAATAGTCTCTGATTTCTGGGCTCCTGAAAAATACCAACTTTGATTTTTGGGATCTAACCCGTAAAGTTAAAAAGCATCCTCCTTATACAACGCAGATATGACTTCGTAAAAGAAAATCTTTTGAGAATTTAGCAGTTTGATTTGTCTTCTTGTTTGATTTTTGTCTTCTGAAAAATGCCAACTTTGATTTCAATGCTCTAACCCTTAATGCTAAATAGCATCCCCTTTATACCATGTAAATATGACTTTGTAAAAAATTTTTTTTTTAGAATTTCGCAGTTTTAATAGTCTCTGTATTTTGGACTCTTAAAAAATACCAACTTTGATTTTTGGGTTTCAACCCTTAACGTTAAAAATCAACCTCTTTATTACACGAAGATATGACTTTGTCAAAAAATAAACTTTTTAAGAATTTTGCAGTATTAATAGGTTCTCTGATTTATCGGCTCCTCAAAAATACCAACGCCGATTTTAGACTCTAGTCCTTAACGAAATTTTAAATTCAGCCCAACACACTTCAGTATTATACAGTGTGTCGCACCACCTGTGGGACAAGGGGCAATGGTGGATAGACAACAAAAAAATAAGACAAAAATTTACATACAAGAATGTTCTGCAGTCATTTGTTTAGAAACTACAGAGCAACAAATTTCCGTGTAGGTGTGACGCAGCGCGTAGTGTGAGTGCCGCCTTCCCTGGGACGCCGCGCCCGCGCCGCCAGCAACTGGCTGCCTCCCATGTTGTTGCCACATAAGTCAAACTACAAGCTGTTCCTAATTGCGAATTGCAATCTATAAAATTGAGACAGGACCATGAAACTACAGTTTCAGCAATCATTATTTATACAGCACCAACATTTTAAATCAATTGATATTAATTTTTCTAACTGGAAAGTGGTGAGCCTAAAAACTTCAGAATTTCCTTGCATTTTCTCATAATTTATTCTTATTCTGTTAAAGCTAAGTTTGAAAGTAGCAGTTAATGCAGACATTCTGATATTGTTTAAAAAATAAATATTCCTACAGTTGTGCTTTCTTAACAACCCCAAAACCTACCCCTAGTACTTTTCACGAAACAGTTCAGAAGTGACTCCCTGTAAAACAGCCAATACATTCTTTAATTGAAAAAAAATCACATTAAGAAAAATCCAGATTATGTTTCTAACCCCAAAATAATATCAAACAACCCCCGAAATCTACCCCTAGTACTTTTCACGAAACAGTTCAAAAGTTACTCCATGCGAAACAGCTAATCAATTTTTTAATTAAAAATAGTTACGAAATTCACGTTAGGGAAACTTCAGCTTATGTTGTCAACCTTATAATAATATTAAGCAGCCCCCAAAATCTACCCCTAGTGCTTTTCGCGAAACAGTTCCAAAGTTACTCCATGTAAAGCAGCCAATAAATTTTTAATTCAACATAATCAGAAAATTCGCCTTTAGAAAACTCCAGTTTATTTTTGCAACCCTTAATAATATCAAGCAGACCCTAAAATCTACCCCTAGTACTTTTCACGTAACAGTTCTGAAGTTACCGCATGCAAAACAGCCAATAAATGTTTTAATTAAAAATAGTCTTAAAATTCACTTTCAGAAAACACCATTCTATGTTCTTAAACCAATAATAATATTAAGCAGCCACCAAAAACCACCCCTAGTGCTTTTTCACAAAAGAGTTGCAAAGATTCTTCATGTAAAATAGCCAATACACTTTTCAATTGAAAGAAATAACCAAATTCACATTCAGAAAAATCCAGATTATGTTCCCAACCCCAAAATAATATCAAACAATCCCCAAAATCTACCCCTAGTACTTTTCAGGAAACGGTTAAGAAGTTACTCCATGTAAAACAGCCAATAAATTTTTAAATTAATAATAGGCACAAAATTCACCTTCAGAAAACTTCAGTTTAGATTTTCAAGCCCATAATAATATTAAGCAGCCCCCAAAATCGACCCACAGTACTTTTCACGAAACATTTCAGAAGTTACTCCATGTAAAACAGTCAATAAATTTTTTAATTGGAAATAGTCACAAAATTCACCTTAAGAATACTCTAGTTTATGTTCGCACCCCTTAATAATATCAATCATACCCTAACATCTACCTCTAGTACTTTTAACGAAACACTTCTAAAGTTACTGCATGTAAAACAGCCAAAACATTTTTAAATTCAAAATAGTCACAAAATTAACTTTTAGAAAACTCCAGTCTATGTTTCCAATCCCAAATTAATATTAAGCAGCCCCCAAACCCCACCCCTAGTTCTTTTTTACGAAAGAGTTGCGAAGATTATGCACGTTAAATAGCCAATACATTTTTAATTTAGGAAAATAACAAAATTCACATTTAGAAAAATGCAGATTATG
>JAUELO010007718.1:0-11645 GCA_032357855.1 Amphibolips quercusostensackenii
CTAAGCTTATTCTGATTTGTTTGCGTTTTCGATCAAGCGAAATCTAACTTCGATTGTATGATAAAATCATTGTCGTCAAATTTTATAATTCGCATTTTATAAAATTGAAATTTTGATCCTGAATTATAATCAATTTATTTTCAATTTGCGTTTATTTTTGAACTAATATATCCCAGTTCCTATATTAAACAGACATTCTTCATAAGTTTCCCTTATTTCAAAGAAATAAGGATCGTGATTGTCATAAGGTATTTAATCTCAGTGGCATTCGCTGAACCTATCGACAAACATAATATCTATAATTTTGAATGTATTCATAAATGTAGGGTATTTATTTCCCATAAGAAATTGTTAGTGAAGTAACATATTTTCTCCTGATGTACATGGAAGCATGCCCGAATGTAGAAAGCAAACATGATTTTCATTTGTTTTCAATGTAGATTGTCATACATTATATTCGTCATAATTTCTGTTTACCCGTATTTTCCTTTACTAAGATCATCATTTACGATAATATACATTTATCCGAATAGCCATTTGTTCTAATACACGTTCATCTAAATTGTCGTTTCTCATAATACTCTCTTGACTAATTTATCTCGTTACAAAAATTCTATTTGCCTTAAGTCGCTTAAGCCATGCAAATTAGGGCTTGCTTACTATCCGGATCAAATTTTCTCACTTTAAAAAACTAATCATTAAAATTTGGTTTTCTAATTAAAAACAGGGAATCAGGTATAAATTGAACAAAAACATAGATATTGTTAAGACAAGAAGAAATAATAATTATAAAACTCTTCAAAATGCATATAAATACTTTTTCTTTTGATTATGGTGGTGTAGCTTCTGTTTTTTCTATGTTGTGAATACAAAGTTGAGCCTGCCAAGAGCTTCTCTCACTTCAATCCGTTTAAAATCCGTCATCAATATTTTTTGCTTTTTGCTCAATTTTTGTTTAGTATGTTACCTTCTTTTGGCAAGTGAAAACTATGATTCATTGGAAAAACGTAATAAGTAATACAATAAATACAATGATAGTATCTAGATTGTAGTTTTTCTTTGCAAAATGAGTTAGTCCTAGAGAAACACCGGAGAGGCATAAACCCGCAAAATAGCATTCATCTAAATTTTTATCGGTACCACAATTCTGAAGGTGAAGTAAGTACATCCAAAACACACTTTTTAAAATAAATATTGAGTAATAATACACTTTTAGAGTGATCCTAGATGATTTTGATTTCATTCCATTCCTCTATGTTGAAGAGAGTAATTTAGAAAGAGAAAAAAGACACAAAAATACTCTAGGACATTTGAAAATTACACCCCCTTTATTATTTCATTCTCGTAGTGGTATCTTATTAATGATAAGTTTTTCAACTTTTACCAAAAACCTTGACCTGAACCTAAACATAGTTTCCTGGGATAAGCCTAAGATGATGATTTCAGAGCTAAGATGATTCTGTTATAAATTATTTTAAATGAAAATACATTTTAGCATACAAATATTAGTTAATGAAAAACTTTTATTCTTCACCAAACTTTCTTCAATATATCTTTTTACTAAATTTTTTAAAAATGGTGGAATTTAATTTTATAACAGATTTCTGTTCCAAGAAATTTCTTATAACACCGGGCATTTTATGTATATCAACTAAATATTTTTTTCTTATCAAAAGATAACATTTCATCATGTTTTTCAAGAACATTACCCCTTTTTCTGTTGCGTCACAAGTAAGCTTAATTTGTCTATATTGTACGCACAAATTTCATAAATTAAAAGTATTTTTGCGTCGTCAGTTTGCGACAAGCGCATAAATATACCTTTTTTATTCCAAGATAAAGTCTTATCTGGTTCAACAAAAATATTGGTGATCCTTTTATTGTACAATAAGTATCTTTAATCCATCTAAATGAAGGGTTTTGCATTAAAGTCGGGTGAATGTTAAAATTGAGTAAAACAAGTTGTGTGTGATAGGTCATCGAATTTTTTGTTTTATTCAAAATGCCTATCAATGAGATTATGTGTGAAATATGATATCGTTCAAATGGCTGCCGCGGCTGCGCTAGGTAGCTTGCGACCCGGAGGCCCAATTTTCCATGACTCAGGTGCATACATCAGGGTGAATTTGAGCTATGGAACAGATTATGTTGACTTTGAGGTCACCGAATGTTTATGGATTTTTAGCATAGAACTGCGACTCAAGAAAACCCCACAAGAAAAAATATAACTGAGTCAAATCTCACCATCTCGGTGGCCAGTTTACGTTGCCTTCGCGTAAGGTAACCATGCCCTTAAATCGCTTATGCTGAATGTCCATTGCGGCAAAAGCTGTGTGGCACGTAGCGCCGTCCTGTTGGAACCACATTTTGTCCTCATCCATTTTGTCTTATTTGGGGCAACACAAAATTAATTATCATTAATCGGTAGCGATTCCGTTTGACAGTGATGGTAATGCCATTGTCGTTTTCAAAGAAGTACGGACCGATGATGCCGCTGGACAACAATCCACACCAAACAGTGACTTCCTGTGGATGCATTGCCACTTGGTGGACCTCGCAATAGTAATATTGTACCAAATCCGGAAATTTTGCTTGTTTACCTATCCGTTCATGCATGTGAACCGTAAAATGTGCGCAACATGCGCATTGTTGCCACAATAGAAGACCCATTTTCATGATAAAGTTATATTATTTGCACGTGTTGTTCGATGCTATAACTTGTTATGATAATTGGTCTTCAGTAACAAAAAAATAAGCAACGTATACGACATTAAAAGACTCAACAACATGGCCGCTATGAACTGCCTAAATCTACCCATCCCTATTGGAAAACCCTTTATCACTTAAAGCATTTATGTGACTTGAATGTAAGAGAAGCAGATTAATAAAATGAAAATAAAATAAAAGAACAATTGAGATAGCGACTAAAGCGAGTCGATTTTCTAGGCAATATTACAATATCCGTTGCAATGAGGTTTTCATGTAGATTTCTCTAGTCAATTTTTGCAAAAAACACGAACGTAAAGTTCTTAATTCAATATCTCAAGTAGTTATACCAATGGTGTGGATGCTTTATGTCAAAAAGATTGACTATTCTTTAAATGTACTCATTTCTCATTATGAATTCTGCTAAGATTTTTTTCAGATAAAAAAAGGCAATACTGTGAAGCCGATATTGAATGGTTTATGAGATCACCATTTAAAAGTTTCAGATTTATGTTTTTCGAAAAAAATCCTATAGATATCTATACTAAAACTTTATCCCTACGAATATCATTATCTTCTTTACTTCTATTTCACCAAATAATCATCTGACGTAATACTTTTTTCTCAATGGAAATGTACCCTAATATTAAATCATCCGAATTGTCGTTTTTGATAATACACTCTTCAGCGAATCCTCTTCTAGCTGAAACCTGATGTACCTAATGTGCCTAATGTGCAAGAAATCATAAAACCTAAACAGATATTTCAAACATGTTGAAAAGAACTTTGAATTCTTTTCAATTTAGCCTAAATTCTTTGCAGTTCTTTGACATTCTTTAAAGTGTAATCACGTCACGAATAATATATGACGAAGATAATACTTGACATATAAACAATTTTTTAAAATATTTCTTATAATGTAAGCTGCATTGCTCTTTTGCGAAAATTTTGAATCCAATATTAAATACTAAATTTAATTTTCACTGTATGTCATTGTGTTATGAGTATTTATTTTTATATAATTATTCTAAGAATTTTAAAACCTATAATACGTACAAGTGTGAAAACACTTGAAGCCTTGAGACCACTATTTTGTCTGGGTTGTTGAATCAAAGATATCTCTGCCGAGGCTTCTCTTTCATTAATTATACTTCTCTGTAAAACATATTTACATATTACGACAAAAAAAACAATTAATGGACTTAACTAATTATAAAAGCTTTAAATAAGTTCATAAGAAGAGGTAAAGTTAAATAGCAGACACAGACACAGTAAAAACCTAAGCAGCGAGTGATAGCTTAAAATAAGTGTTCTGTTCTTCTAACGTTACCTCTGTCCAGGCTTTACCCTTATAACATTTTTATTCTTATGACATAAGGTATCAAATAAGGGTAAATATAATATAGCAAATATAATTGAAGGCCTTTTAAAAATTACGTCACGCTATAATAAACATTCTTTCCCCCACTGCGCGTTTTCGTCACAGATCATCATACAAAGCTTGAACTTCATAAGGGACCTTCACAAATAATAATATACATGCATCAATATGCAATATACATTCATAAACATATAATATACCTGCATACATGCATCACTTAAAACCTAATTTCTAGTATTCAAATGAGAGTTCTCTCATTCTTACATTATATAAATAAAGATTTTCAATACTAATAATTAATCTTAGAATTTCTTGCTATTAAAAAAAGATATGTTTTTCGTGTGTCAGAAAATGAATAAAATCACAGGTACTTTTCAATATTCTTATTTTTCCTAATAAGGATTGAAATACTGTGTACATGTATGTCACATTTTTTATTGAAAAATAAAACTTTATAATATTTTTAAACAATATTACTGATTGTTTCATTGCGTAAAAAATATAATCGGCCCTACTAAGTTGTATAAAACAATGTCATAAATCTGCAGTATTTCAGCGCCTTCAGTATGAAATGAAAATCATAATGAAGTGTGAAAACTTCAGAAGCAGAAATCAGATAACGAGAAGTGATATATGATTAGCCTTTTAAACAAATGTTCATTACGAGCACACGTATTGATATTTTTTATAAGGTTTCTTAATTTCGAAAAAATGAGGTACAGAATTAGTGCAACGTATTCAATCTCAGTGGTTTACCTTGAACCCATTAGTGAGTATTATATTTATAATTTTGAATGCATTTTTGGTTGTATAGAATATTTGTCCTATTGAGAGCGTTATATTAATTTAATTATTAAAGACTGAATTTGTATCCTTAACTCCTCTCATTGTGCTATTACTTTCAAATTTTTTCTGACATAATGCTAATAACGTTGTGTCAAAAAAATCTTCACTGTTGAAATCTTCATCAAAATTGTGTTTTTTAATGTTCATATCCTTCGCTATGTACTATAGTTTGTTTAATGACATGTGAACCTCCTAAAACATAGAGCAGAAAATCCTTGCGCAGTAATCTCTTGTCATTTTATAAACATAGTAATAAATGCAACTATATATTTTTTTTTTTAATTTACGTTATCTCTGCTAAAGCTTGATTTAAAATGTGCTTGAAAATAATTACCAATATTCTCCTGCCTTTTATCAAATTTTTGTATTTAAGTATGTACACTTAGTGTCAATTATCATCCAAGATCGCTAGATTCAGCCGCTTTTCAATTCGCATATACGTATACATACACACAGACACGTATATATATATATTTTTTTTCCTCTCAAAGAAGATGTATTTTGTACACTTATTGTACTTGAAAGTTGTTGTATAATTACGGATCATACAAAATGAGTTGGGTATGGCTAATTTTGATTTGAAACATAACTTCCTCGAAGGAGGTATATTTTTAAAACCTTAGTACTTGGAAGTACTGATAATAAAGTGTTTGCCTGAAATTTTCTAAATTTATTACAGGCTGCGATTTGCAGATAGAAAGTTAGTAAATTTTCACATAAATTCAGTGTAATTTTCACGGAAAGTAAACGGAATTTTTCATTGTAATTTTCATGATATTTCCGTGAAGTACTTTCCAAAGAATCTTTTCAAGTGGATATGAAGATTAAGATACTTTTGTAAATAGTAAACGCAATCTGAATCAACAAATGGTACCATTGAATAAACTTCAAGGAACTTGCATATTAAAATATTTTTCAAATTTGTCCAAATATTTGTCTTCAAAGAGCTAAAACAGGGATGCTATTCTTCAATACTATACGTCTTGATATTCTACATAATTTTTTTCTTACTTCAAGAAAATGAAGACCATTATAAGTATAATTTTTTTTACTTTTTTTTGTAAACCTTTTGGTAAACATAATGTGTATAATATTAAGTGCATTTTTAAAAGTCTTATACCTATTTCATATTCGACATCGTGAAAATAAAAATGACTTTTTTCTTGTAATATATATAAATTTAAACCAAACTGGTAAAAGCAAACATAATTTTTAATTGTTTAAATTATATATTGTGAAAATTTATCTGTCATAATCTCCATGTGATCCGAATAGCCACTTATACTAATATTTTCTCATCGGAGTTACTCTTTTTATAACGCACTTCCCAAGAAATACTCTTGCTAAAGAAATTTTTATTTCCAAGAGTTGCATCTGCCATGAACATTAGGGTTTTCTGTTTAAGCCACATAAAGTTGGTTTACAAAATGGTTTTGAACGATTTTTTGAAACTTGTTGCAATCAATCTTAAATTCTTTGAAAATTATCATGAATTCTCTGTAATTATTTAAAATTCTTCATACTGTAATTGCGTTGCCGATAAAATATGTCAAAAAAGTAAACTTAAATCCGGCCTATAATGCTAAAAGGCAATACTTGACCTACAAATAATTTGAGGCAAGATTATTATTGCGCAAATCGCATTTTTATTAGGCATAATGTTGATTAAAATATTAAACAATAGCTTTCAATCTATCATTGCTTTTATCATATACAACATGGTTTGTTTAATAGCGTCTTATATATCCTACGACATAAAGCAGGGAATGTTTCGAAACGAAACTATTGTTATTCTCTTGACAAACTTTAAATAATAATAGTAATAAACATCATAAACTTTTCTTGGTTTCTTAACAAAAAGGATACGTGTACATAGCCGGCAAAAATACAGTAACAACACAAACGGCAAGGCATAGCTAAAAAAAAATGTGTTTCTGTTGATCCATTATTAATATTTTTATTAATTAAATTTAATATTTTTCTTCAAGTGTGTCATATATTTTAAAGAATCTTATCACGATGACATAAGTTTTGAAATAAAAATGAATAAATTATGGTAAATATAATTGAAGGTCTTTCCAAATCAACGTCACAGATCATAATACAGAGCTTAAACCACACAGGATGCCGTAACAAGTATTAACATCCCCTTACCCCTTTTACAAAATGTTCAGCACACTTTATGATATTCGGATACTTTACTTAGCAATAAAATTATTTATTATTCTTAGCATTTGAAAAAATGATGACATACCTTTATAGTCCAGACGCCGTTTTTAAACGGCCACTTTATAAAATATGCGGAGTAAAATCTGAAGAAAATTAATGTGCAATCGTCCACCTAATTTTTCGTTGTAAAGTAAAAAATATGACTTATCAAATGAATATAATAATTGTTACAATAACTAGTTTCCTATTTTACCTAATTTCCATTGCTTAAGAAGGTAATTAGTGAATACGAAAGAGTTAAGATATAAAAAGGTACACTTGAACATATAATAGTAGGGTCCTATTCTAATATAAATTTGCGCGCAGATCCTTTGCATCAAAGGTAATTTCACACATTACCGAATAGGTAGAAAAATGTTTTTTGCTGAGGCTGAACATCTACAAAATATGAGTATGTACACTGAAATTTTTTGAACTCTTGCCATGGCTCGCCACCGCTCTCCTCATTAAAAAAAGAAAACATTCTTGTCAGATCTAAGCATATGCACGCTTCCTTGATACCTTTTTTGTAAAAATATTTCAAAATTAAAGGAGAAACAAATTTTTATCCAGTTTTTTTCCAAACTTCTGCCTAGTATTGGTACAACTTCGGTCCAGTTATAGTCCCGCACTAGCCCAGTATCAGTTCATACTTGGCTCAGCCTTGGTCCAAAACTGATGCATAGTTTGTTTAGCTCTGGTTTAATCCTTATCATTATTATTATTAATTTAGTCATCACTTTTGCATCAAAAAAATTTTTCTTGAATTAAAAATTGTAGAATATCTAATTGATAATTGTTGATTTCGCATTCGTTTTCCAGATGCTTATTTCTTCTAACAATAATAATTTATGCACACCTCCTTGTTTGTGGAATAGTCTTTAGAAATATGTTTTAAAAGCTTGCTTCTTTTGGATTTTTAAAAATTTTTTATTATATTATACTGAAGTGATCGTACCCACGTTCGCCAGTTCTACAGGTTTTGATAAAACGATAACAGTTTTTTTTATAGGATTTTAAATTCAAAATTCGGATAAAATTTTTCCGGCGTGTAACCCTCAAAAGCTTCACACAGTAAGCATACTAAACAAATTGAGAACACAATTTTTTTTTATCAATGTGTGATTCCTTTTTTTCAAATAAATAAGCAAAGCTATTAGTTAATATTTTAACTAATTGAATGTAGCAATATAAAAATGTAATTTGCTTACTATTACATCAGTGAAATGCGAAATTATTACATAATTTATTCAGATGAAACTTTCTTGCTTCCGAAATCGACAAATAAAAGCTTGATTTTCTTGATAAAAATAAAAAAAAGGAAAAATTTAAAAAGAACATTTAATTCAAAACATCTTATTATATATGTTACATTAAATCTATAAATGTTACTTTTAAGATTAAGACAAAAAAAGACAATAATCATAAATTTCATAAAAAGTGCATTAAAAAAAACGTTATGTATTCTGTCTGGGCATATTTTTTAGATTTTAATATTTCCTTGTTACAAAACAAGCAAAATACTGAATAGGTAATTTTTAATTAGCCCTTTTTCTTTTTTTCCCTCCTATTCAGTTGATATGTATTTGTCTATAAAAAGCCGCAAATGTGGATGCTCAGAAACCTACTTTTTCTGATAAGCGTTGTTTCTTCTTTTAATATACAAAATGATTCTGTTCCGAAATTCAAATTAATATAAATTCAAATTTTCTACCTGTGTTCACCTTTATAGCCAAATCTGTCTAACCGGATAATACTAAATTTTATTTAAAACTCTGCGTGTAGCAACATATTTTTTAAATTTAGTATAAACTTATTAAAATTTTGAATTTCATAACTACGAAATAAAATCTAATTGTGATTTTAAGTAAATTGTAAAATTTTACAAAAGTAGTATTTGTATGATTACAATAATTAGGCATTTATTATAACCAGATAATACTCTGCCGACAGAAAGTTTGGGGACGTTCCCAAAAATTTGGAATAATCATGATATTATAAAAAAATTCTGATATTGAAATATAAATCAAGAGCGCTGTTAAATATTATGTAATTTCTTGCATTGTAATAATTAAATTTTTTTTTTATATTGTACACATAAATGCCATAAAACTAAAGTATTTTCAAGACTTCAGTGTGCGAGTTTTGTGTATTAAGATAAAATGTTATCTGGTTTATCAGAAATATAAGTGATATTATAAATGTACAACCTCTAATCTATTCAAATTCTATTTAAAGTAATTTTGTGGCTTCAGTGTAGGAAAAACATATTGGTGAAATGCAAGTTATATAGAAGGACAAACGAGACAGCGACTTTTATATACTACCATAACATTTTGCAAAGTATTGATTAGTTACACAATCACCGATTTTCTTCATATATTTCCTTTATTTTAGAAAATGGTAACCGTAGTTGGAATTCTGTACTATATCTCAGTGGCTTTCTTCAAACCTATTGGTAAGTATAACATCTATAATTTTCAAAGAATTTTTATTCAGGTACAACAATTTCCTATTTGATTTCATTACGTTAATATATTTTTCGTGCAAAGCACAGTCTATTTAAACGTTAATACAAACTACGATGAATAGAAAAAAATAATTAAATGATTAATTTTATAATATATACTATAATCAATTTGCTACTTATACATACTATAATATACAGCAAAAAATCTTTGGACAAGTATCTCTGGTCATTTTATGCATACAGCTTTAAATAATGATATTAATAAACCTAAATATAATAAATAACCCATATTAATGAATCCTAATACGCCCTACCAATGGTGTTCTCGCGTTAGCGTCGCGGTATGGCTTGAGCTTCTCTCTTATGACGTTGACGGCAGAGAATGAACAGGAAAAGGACTAAGAGGTGCACCACAAACTCATATAATATGAATAAGTTTAGCTTTACAAGGATCGTTGAAGCGCCCTTAGTGCCATCGCTGCAGGTGGCGGCATGCAAATCGGTGATGCTGAGCTGCATTATAGACAGGCAGATCTCTTGGAATACTTAAAAGGGCTACTGTCTTGCCAGAACATTGGCAAGAAGTAAAAAGCCCTCGAACACCAGCAGCTTTCTGCCAGCAACTTTAAGGTGCACATGTCAAAAAACTGATCTAGTGGACGCCGAAGATGAATAAAGAGGTGATCAGATGTCACTTTCGGGCAAAAGAATTGGAAAGACGTGTAAGGGGAAAACAACATCGTATCTTCGTGGGTCTTCATCCCGTACTAGTCCATAGAGTGACCGAACAACATCTGACTGATCAGATAAGACATGTTAAGCGGCGCTACCGAATATCCGAGGTCAAAATGAGCAAACCAAAAAAAAAAAAAAAGATGCAACAACAACAAGCAGCACCTGTAGCGTACACTGCAGTTGCGGTCGGAGAGAAGGTTCATATGCCAGAGACACGAGACGCTATTAAAAAGACAGGAGACGATATCAGTTCACAAACATCTACGAACTTGGACAAAGTAATTGACTATTTTAAACAAAAGATCATGGTCTTGTCTGCACGACTGCAACGATTTAAGAAAGCGATAGGGAGAAAAAAAGACAATAAGACTTTTTTATCAGAGTTTTATCAGAACTTGCGGATGGCAAAATCAAGACTCAAAATTATTGTGAACCATTGAGGACAGAGTAAATGGCCAGATATTGACCAAGCGTCTAAGCTACTGCTAGGTCAAGTCAACTGGAGACAAACATGGCTTTTTCTAGAAAAGGACAAACTTGCACAGTTGCCTGGAGTAAGCAATACATCCATCTTCGCCTCCGACTTAACTCGCATCCTAAAGAGAGTTAAGAAATGAAAAGCTCCAAGTACGAACAGGGTGAACAGCTTTTGATACAAATACCTGGAGGTTCTCTACCCTACACTTGCTGAACTACTTTGAAACATTTTGGAAAACCCAAATCACTTGCCCTCTCTGATGATGAGCAGTATAACGTACACAATATCCAAAGTGGTAGGTGCTGATGGTCCTGGTGATTACTGAGCAATCACTTGACTTACAAAACTCGTAAGGTTTTTAACGGCTATTATTTCTGACTTTGTCTGTCAATATTAAGAAAAAAACAACGTCCTCTTCGAAAAACAAAAAGGTTGCTGTCGAGGCTCCCGTGGTTGCAAGGACCAAGTCATGTTTGACAGAGTGGTTTCGTTGCATGCAAAACACTACTAACCAAATTTTCACATGGCATACATTGACTACCAACATGGGTTTTTTTTTAATACTCCACGACTATTTACTTAAGGTGCTTAAAATACATATGTATAAGATCTGTGCTCGCGTCATCCAATATCTGAATTATGCTACGCACGCATAGTGCAGAAGGATGAAATGTTTTAGTCGTAGGGTGATGAGGTATACCTAGTCACTCAACAACACGTCCTTTGGGTTAAAAATTAAGGTAATAATGGCTGCGTCTCAACTAACTCACCT
This sequence comes from Amphibolips quercusostensackenii, assembly GCA_032357855.1. Taxonomy (NCBI): domain Eukaryota; kingdom Metazoa; phylum Arthropoda; class Insecta; order Hymenoptera; family Cynipidae; genus Amphibolips; species Amphibolips quercusostensackenii. The sequence goes on from JAUELO010007718.1 coordinate 11,597, forward strand.
TATGTACATTATCCCTACTAACGGGCTTGTCAGGATAAATGTTAAAGCC
>JAUELO010007734.1:0-11644 GCA_032357855.1 Amphibolips quercusostensackenii
TAGATTATTTCAATGCAAAGAAGAATTAAAATTGTTAAATAATAGCGATGTTATACGTGAAGACATCTTTGTCTCACCGTCTGCACTGCCCGCCCTTACCCTTAAAATTCTGTAGTTATATGTTGAAAAAACTTAAAACTATAACATAATTGTCAACTGTATTTTTTTTCAGATGCAATTGTAGACCCCTATCAGCCAAGGCCAAGGCCGCGAGAAATTTTAGAGAAGGGTGATGAGTTGTATCGTAATGATAAGCATATTTGCACAATCTATTTCACACGAGCTTGCTTGAAAATTACAAACAAGAGATGTAAGTCAATAACTAAAACTATTATTAGAAAATACTATTTGAAACAATTTTTTTTAATTAAGGAGTTTTTCTCAATTCAAAATTCGAATTATGACTTCCTTTCTTCCTGATTGAAGGAAGAGTGTGAAATTTAAATGTCCCGTTTCCAAAGACCTTTCTCTGAGTCCACCACTAGGATATTTTACAAAATGTTTTTTACTTCAAGTAAAGTAAATACAGTTGGATAGCATATCTATAGAAGCACACAGATATATTATCACTAGGGTGGTCCGAAAATTCAAGTTTCGGTTTTTGGGTGACCAATCCTCCACAATTGTACGTTTTTCGAATTAATGAATAGCCTCTTTTAAATAAATGAACAATAACTAGTACTATCGGGCTTCTAAAATGAAGACAGGCTCTTGAAAGCGAAAAACTCGGTTTTTGAGAAAATGGAAAAAAGTCCTCGTTATAAACTTTTTGTGAATAAAAAGTATCTTCAAAAATATTCAAGAAATAAGTTTTACCCAACAAATTTTTATTTTGACCCGCGAAGCCCTCAGATGCCTTTGGATTGTGCCCGAGAAATGCCTGAGAAATGTAAAAGTTAGGAGTTTTATGAGAAGTTCAGGCTAAAGACAGTATTTTTTTATAATTATTATTTTTATGCAATAAGTGTTAAGTTTTCTTCTATTTAATCGTAAATACTTACTGTCCTTCTAGATGAATTATATAGTAGATAAATGTGAAAAATAGTTTATTTAAAAAAAATATTTCGCTGTTATTTAAACCAACTTATATAATAAGCAACATAGTGTAAAAGATTCGAAAAAAATATAATTTTCTTTTAAATAATTGAAAACTGTCTTCTATATAGATGACCACACTTAATATTCATTATCTGCGTCTTTGCTTTCAGAAAATAGTAACTTTTAAGACGAATGAGAAAAAAATATTGTAACAGGTCGAAAACTTGTTCAAATAATCGCAAATCATGTTAAAAAGAAATATTACTCCTAACATTTACCAACTGTATCATTTATTTAGAAAAATGACAACTTTTCACGATTTATAGGTAAAAATAATTGTTCAAACTTATAATAATTCTTTGAAAAATGGAAAATAAGTTTTAAGAAATTAGAAGACTTATCACTTATCAAATAAAAATAACTAACTAAAAAAAAACCGACTTAGGTATGAATTTGACATAAAACTGCTATATTATAAAATTTCTGGACATCATCCGCGCACAGTAGAAGGGGGTTTAAGGAAGAGGGTTAAAATAAAAATATGTAGCGTGAAAATTATTTCGATAATATTCCTTAAACGGTGACTCAACTCTTATTTACAAAAAGTTAATACCAAGTACTTCATTTACCATTTCTTACAAAACTTAGCTTTTTCCCATTTAAAACCCTACGCTTTTTTTAAAAGCCCAGCTTTAATGTCAATGGATTAATGTTGACCGATTTGAGAAACAAAATATTAAATTTATATTTCTGGAAAACGAAAAAATTGCCGAAGTCGATCATTAAAAATCAAAAGTCGAATGTTAACAGGTATCAATTTGGACTACCCTTATCAACTTAAAAAAAAAATAAATGGCAAAAAGTGTTTCTGGTAGAAATACGGGGTGGAATCTCGTCACTTTTTACCGTTTGCTTTTTCTGCGAACCGTACTTGCCAAAATTTTTGAAATATATAATTTTCTTGAATAAATGAAAAATTGCCATGTTTTAGCAATTTTGAATTTTGTTATGTATTAGTAGCAGACTTACAGTTCAGTAGAATTTAATAGAAGAAAGATGCCTAAGATGCCTTTGATATTTCCCAAAAATTGTGCCTTGATGATGCATCCTATATACTAAATATATACCAAAACTTTATATAAGCCTTTATAAAGCTAATTATAAAATAAGTGTTATAAAAAGTAAAATATAATAGGCATTTGTGAAAAGTTTTGAAATCACAAGTATTATTTACATTAAAATAAAAATTATTAAGTATAAAGCGAAGATGTAATATATTTCTAAGAATTTCGTGTTTGTGCTCTAAACGCAGGAATTCTAGCTTTTGCTAGCTGTATTAGCTATCACTTCAGATGCAAAACAACATAAAACTAAATAAACAACAATTGAAAGTTTTGAAAGCCAATACAATTATTATCTATATGTAGTAACAATCATGCTTCCAGCTTGAAATTACCTCGAACTCTTACATTAGGACTTTTGAAATAGGTACAAATAAAAAATTTATAGTGCTAAAAGAAATTTTACTTTTTGTTTTTGTGAGTCTACTTTCCTTAAGAGAAAGATTTAGTTACTTACTAGAAAATTGCTGAGTACAAATACATGTACGTAGTTGCTCAATATAATATGTGCATACAAAAATATAGAAGAGGGCCCATCTTAGGCACCTTTCCTCCGTGTAGTTCTAGTTAATGATTTATTTTTTACCGTATGATTTTTTACGTGTCCTCTTTTTAAATAGGATAACTTTATTCTGTTTTTTCAATGTAAAACAAATGAATCTGGATTCACAACAGTGGTCTCACTCCAGTACCATTTGGGGCAGTGTTTTGTGAGGCCTGGTTTATTACCTAAAATTATCTATGAAATAATGATTTTCTTCACAGTTATCGGAGTAGATCCTATGCCTGGTGACATTTTGAAGAACAAGGATGGAGTTGTAAAAGCAACATTTACGGAAGAAGGGTGGGTCCCTGTTACACTTCTGTAGGCACATGCAGTGGTGTTCGGACACGGATATCTATGTCGCATGTACTTCCTCGTCCAGACGGGTAATTTTAAAACTAAAATACAATCTCAAACATATTTATCGTTTTTTTGTAAACCTAACGAAATAGGGGGGAGGGCGGAGCTAAAAAAATTATAGTTTAGGCTATTGAGTAGTTCAAAATTAGTTATTTTCTTAAATTTGAAATAATAAACTTAATATTGTTTCTTAAAAAATTAAGTGGAGATCAAGAGGCTGAAATAATACAAAATCATCGCACACACCATAGGCCAATGTCGTCTCTGCCGAGGCTTCAACTAAACTTCACTATATAATGCTATTCTGTGATGAAGTGAATTTTTGCCCTATTTCAATCTAAAATAACAACAACAAAAAATGTAGTGAATTGTTTTAATAAAGTTTTATATGCTACATAATAGCGTTTTTTAAAATGAATATCTCTTATTTGTCACGTTTTCCATTTTTGTAACCATTTTCTATTTAGACCTACATTACTACATATTTAAATAAATTCATATATTTTTACTAAGCATTAGATATTTCTCTCACTTTTGAGTCAGAAAATATTTAAAATACATGCATACGATATGCAGGGATGTTTGATCATCCCCGTCACATTTCCTGCACTTTTTCGTGTGTTTAAGCGCCATTTTATGCATGTCGTAGTTCAAGCAGTTGTGCTCTGCGATCATCTAAGCAAATAGAATTAGGGCTAGTTATTCAAACGGAAAACAAACTCTGGGTTTGTTTTCAGTATTCTTGGTGCTTCGTCCAGATCCATATTTTAATGGTAACCGCGATGCAGGAATATCTATGTATCGGTTCCGGGCCTATGCACCAAATTAAGGTGCCGATTTTCTTCAGCCGTTCTACTTTTTCAATGCCCTTGATCTCAGTCTGGCCAGGAATCCATATGAAAGTCATTTTGTTTTTTCCTGCACGTTGGTTTAATGCCATTTTTCATTTCTAAACAAGCTCTAAAATAATACCTAGTTTTTTATCTGCATTTAATGTCGCTTGGCTGTCCGAGCAGATTTTAATCTGCCTACCAAAAGCAAGTTCCTCTTTAAATGTTTCAGCACATCGGAGGATGGCCAGGAGCTCCGCCTGAATACGGTGGCGTGCCGCCTGAGTGTGATCCCTATTTACCTCCTCCCTGTGCTGTCATATATTCCATCTTCTGACCCCTTTCTTATTTCTTTGGAGCAGTCGGTGTCCCAAGTTTTTCCTTTGGAGGAACGGGTTACCATTTGCTTTACACATATTTCTGCAAAGGATGCAGACCTAAGTGAAATCGAAGCGCTGTGTAATTCTGCTATGCCTTATTCTACAATTAGCAGTGTACTGTCGTCCTTAGGTGCTTGGTATGAACAGTCTATCTATTTGCTTATGCTAGGCAGTCCATCACGTGAATCACGCAGTCTGTTATAGCAACGTCTAGAGGCTTTTCATAGAAAATGTATACTATTCCCGTTGTGAATTTATTCCTTATTGATGCAGTCACGCTCCTGAACGCTAGCGTTTGTAATCGACGCAACCTGTCTTGCATTGTTCTGAGTTTAACCCATTTTCGTCAGACTACAGCTGCTTCTACGAACCTCAGTTTAATGAGAGCGAAGTAGAGCACATCCTGGCATTAAAATCTTCCGGCAATGGGTCTCCAGATGATTTTTTAGTACAATTTGCTATCTGTCAATGTGTCCTAGACATTTAACTGAGTCTGAGATCATCAGCCTCTTACTACAGAATGCAAAGGCATCAACTTTTTACACTATACTCTGTCGTCAAAATGACCAGTCCAGTCTTTCTGGATTTACCGAGCGCTCTGCGGTATTACACCAGAGCTTAAAGATGAGCAGCACTGTCCCTGTTACACCCATAAGAGTTACGTAATAAGCCTCCTTCATAAGGATTATGAGGTCATTCACGTACCTCTAAGTATAATGCTTTTCTTATCCCCGCCAAAATTCACCCCATTTGTTTTTGTTTTATTTCCGGAATAGCATGCTTGATATTTAGCTTTTACTTGCTGGTTTGTCACGCTAAAACTTGAAGCCTTTTAAAATATGATTCCTAGGGAAGGGGTGGTTGATTATAGAGACACCCTCTATGTTTACAAAGGTGCGCACAGCATACTCTTCTTATTCAAGCTGCTACTTTAATTTTGCTACAGCAGCATTGAGAGCATTTCTACGGAGCACCCCCCCCCCCCATCCCTAAAAGCGTGCTGTATTCTGCACAGCAAGGAGGCTAAAAGCACTCCTTTCCTGACATATATATCTTGATCTGTGTTTTCAACATTTCTGAATGAAAGGCGTAAAACTGACCGATCAGGAATCTCTAGCAGCAGAGTACTCTTCCTGATAATGTTTAGTAATGATGGTCACTCTACCGTTATTCCACTCCAATGACGCGTATTCCGGGCTAATGCTTGGCCTAAATAGTTTTACAATAGTGGGCAATAATATCAATGTTCTTTTGTTAGATCATTGGGTAGACGCTATTTGCCTATTGTGATTTAAAGGGTCAGAAGAACGCAATTTTATATTCACAGTAAAAACGTCAAGATAAATTTTGTTGCACCTAATTTTAAGAAGTTTCATCTTGCTTGGAGCTAGGGTACAAAACTATTGTCTATTGTTCCTGCCGAAAAACTGTAAAAATAATTAGCAGCAGTTAACGTTTCGTATCCTAAGTCTGAGGGCAATGCTACCTACTGAAGTGGTACCATTCACACTATCAAGCCTAATTTTTGTTGCACGGAAATGGTATCCTAAAATTAGCTCTAGTTTCACTATTTGTTCCTTCTGTATTTCGCCTTCTTAATACAAACGAACTTGTCAGCAAAATTCCAGTCAACATTCTCTTTCTTCTAGCTTTAGCTTGAATCTTCTCAGCTAGTTTGAGCCTCATGAAAACTTAGGACGTGGACTTCAATTAGGTGGTTCAGTGTTTTTTCTTTATCTTCGACATACCAGCCATCATTAAGCAATATAAATATTATTTTAATATTATATTTCATTCATATTTTGATCTAAGAACTTTTTCTTTAACTTAACTATTGTGATATAAAAGTATATGATATGACTTATGTTTCCCAATTGTAACAATTAAGTTGTCGTATCACTTGTTTCTTTCATCATCTACCATTTGATTTTAAGGAAGAGGTGCGAAATACAATTCACTGATTGAATGAACTTGCCTGTAAGTGCAGTTTGATCCTAATTGTATGAGCGCCTCCTCCGAATAGGTCAAACCTAACCTGTTATACATGCCCCTCATCTAATTTTAAGTAGATCCCTAGTAAATACGGCAGCACTTTTAATAAATGACAATGATCGCGTATCGTAAAACAAAAGATACATGCGCGCCATATTTTTTTCTTCGAATTTCAAAATCGTGGCTAAACTGACTGAAAGCAGAGGGACTACCATTTAGTCTATTTGGCGAAGGCGCTTATAAAGTTACGATCAAACTTCATTTAGAGGTAAGTTTGTTAAATCAATAAATTAAAATAAAAGTTTTTCTACAGGATGCCAAATTTTTAAATTATAAGAACAAGACAATAAAAATGCATCTGTTTCAGTATCAATGCATATTAATAAATAATATGAATTTATTGCAATGATAAATTTTTTCGGGGAGCTGAGAATAAAACTTAGTGTGAAATAAGGAAAAATATTAGGCAGATTTAGAAAAAGTTTTTTTAGGATTTCTACAATACCAAATTAATTAATATTTTGTTGAAAGTGCTTTTTTTATCAAAAATTAATTTTCTCAGCTCAAAATAAAACTGTTCTATTTTTGGTTTTAAAATTCACATTTAAATTTAAAACAGTATCTTTCCCAGTTGAAGATTCACCTCTATAGTTAAAGATTTATCCGTTTTGTTATTTGTTATTTATTATTTATTGTATGTCTCTAGGTTTAAGTAGTTCTCTATGGAAAAGAAATATAAATTTTTTGCTTTTTCGGCAATACAATTTTGTCAATCCTGGTTAAAAATTGATTTCTTTCGTTTGAAGATTTAACTATTTTGGTGAAAATTAGTATTTTTGGTTAAATTTAACTGTTTTCTTTGTAAGTGGAAGTCATACTTGGTTAAAATATCAACAATTACATTCTTTGTTAAGAATTAATCTTTTCTAAATGAATGAAATTTAACTGCTTAGTTGAAAGTTGAACCCTTTTTTCTTCTTGGTTAAAGATTCACAATACTGTAGTTAAAAATTCAACTACCTTGTTATAAATAAACTTTTTTGTCAAAAATGCAAATCCTTGGTCTTATATTTAATAATTTTGTAGAAAATTTATTTATTTTGTTGAAAAATATATAATCTGCATAATTCAAAGTTCGTGCAAGAACAGGAAAGATTCCTCGATTGAAGACAAATCAATGGACCTGTTATATTCATAAATTATAATAAAAAGTAAGGAAGGCATGGCTATTTATATTATAATATTTGAAAAAAAAAATTGTTTACAAAGAACTTTTTTCAATGTAAGAAAAATTTTTGCAGTTGTGCTGCTAATATTCTGCGATACTTTTATGAATGATTATTATTTCTGATCGTATTTTAGATTTTTTTTCTTAATAACGATTTTTACTATTTATGCAATATCTTCTTAAAACTTCTACAAAATGACTTCATCCAGCGCTTATCTAATTCATAATTTAGACATAATTAAAACTATGAAAGTGAAAAAATGATAAGCTTTAAGTTAATAAAATTAGAATGATATAATAAACTGAATTGCTGAATATATATAAGTATTATTTATAATCCTAAAAGTGTATAAAATTATAGTTTTAATTTAGATAACAATAATTTGTTGAAAATATCATCCAGAAATGTCTTATTTTCAGTTATTGTTATTCTAAATCCAAAAAATAATTGCAGAAACTTCAAACATTTTAAGTTATTTTTTCAAAATTAAATAGGTGATCATTGTGTTCTAATTAACAAATAATATTTGTGAAAAATTTTTTCACTTGTTTATATTTGGTAACTTTCTAGTTTGGATGTTTATGATTTGCTTATTTTTTGACAACAATTTTTTAAATCAGTAGTGTTATAAACTGTTTAGAAATTTCATTATTCGAGAACTTTACAATTTAGGAATCTTATTATTATGCAATTTTATAATCTGGGAATTTTATTATTCGAGAATTTTGCGATTCGGGAATTTCATTATTTAGATATTTTCCAATTTATGAATCTTACTGCCTCGGAAACTTTATTTTTCGGGATTTTTCAGTCGTCCCAAATGTTTAACTTCCAAGCTTAAAAATTAAAATTAATTTAATTGCTTACAAGGTGCCTTGCAAAAATACTACAATAAAATACTTAGCTTCATCTAAAAATTTATTTTGTTTATTTTTAATGTTGTTTTTTACGAATTAATCAAAAACTACGCAGCCTATTGAAAATTGAATAAAACTAAAGTTGTTCCTTTTTGTCTGCACAATTTTTTTGAATTATTTTTTTTGTAGCTTTTGTCGCTTGTTCAGAAACTTTTATTTCTTCATTTTTAATGTTGTTTTTCAGAAAAAAACAAAAACTACGTGGCATTAAAAAGTAATCAGTAAAATATTGTTATCTCTTTTTGGGTGAACAGCTTTTATTGATAATTTTTTTTTCTTACCTTGGGTTGTTGAGATAATATTTTTTAAATTCAAAAACTTTATGAACGGCTATATGTCATACCTGAAAATTAAAACAATTTATTCTCACGGCTTTTTTCAAAATATGAATTTTTCAGAGTTATAGCATTTTGAAAATTCAAAGAATAAACGAAAATGGAAATTTTAAGCCAAACAACGTGCGATATACAACAAAGTCAAAAAAAGGAAGACGTTTTTTTTCAGAGCTCTGAAAGATAATTGTAACAACTTTTGCAATTTTCTTAGAAAATTAAAAATGTAAATTTTGATCGCACAAAATATAATTAAAAATGAAAAATTTCATTTTGCTGTCAAACTATGCAAGGTGCGAAAAGAAAGATTATATAAAAATTGTGTTCCTATAATAAATCTACAAATATGTTATAATTACTTTATGATCGGACGCGTAGTTTTTGTTTTATTCGTAGAAATCCACATTCAAAATAAAAAATTAAATTTTTTGATAACAATACAAGCTACAAAAAAAAATAAATAAGCAAAAGTTATTTATGCACAGAAGAGATACAAATTTTTTATTATTCGTTTTTCGATAGGATGCGCAGTTTTAATTTAATTCGTGAAAAATAACATTAAAAATAATAAAAAAATAAAAAATAAATGATTTTTGGACAAGCGACAGAAACTACGAAAAAAGATAAATAGAAAAAAATTTTGCACACAAAAAAGACCTACATATATTGTATCAATCACTTTTTAATAAAATGCGTAGTTTTTGTTTTAATCGTAAAAAATATCTTTGAAGATTTGTAAAAAAATTGTGGAAAAGCCACAGAAGGTAAGGAAAAATGTAATTTATCAAAATTGTTTTTTATAGGATATGCACTTTTTTGAATATTTAAAACAAGACAATAACAATGCATCCATTTAAATGTTGCTAAACTGAGAAGCTTATTCTTGAATTTTGCATGCGATATTCAGGATCTGTAACTCATAAAAATCTCTACGTAATCAGTTTTGTTTGCTACGAAAATTGCGTTATTACTAAAATTAGTGTGCTTATCTTTATTATTATTTCCTTTTTAATGATCGTGGTGTTTTTTTCATGCTTTTCAAAAATAAAATTTTGGAAAAAAGTGAGGCAGGGGGGAGAGATTTAGCAGTTTCAACCGATTGATTTGAAAAATAATTGGTGCTATTGTGTAAGAAAGATTTCTCAGTCAGATGGTCGGTAATTCGATAAGTCACAAAATACCATTTGATCAAGATCTTATCTCTGTTTCACAATTTTTTAAATAAGAGTGTTTAATTCTTACACTCACATTGCAAAATACATGTAATAAAATCTGATAAAAATTGGTTTTTTATCATTTGATAAATTGGCCTTTATAATTCTCATTGTAAAAGCAGAATAAGATAACAAAAAATGACTCAATTATGATGGATAATATCACGTAAATATGACAAATACCTAAAATTTTGGATAATAATGAAACACATATATACCTTACTTCTATTTGTTCTATCATCTATTTTTAATTATTTAAATTACTTTATATGTGTGAAATACTTTAAAGGTGGTTACAAATTTCAAGTTGTGCTGCACCAATTTAATTAAAAATGGAATACTAGGTTGATCTCGCCAATTACTGAATAATTATATTAGCGAATTGAATTAATGAGGCTCGTTGAGAATCATCATATACAGAAAGAGTATGCAAGAGTAGTTGACTTTTAAAAGTAGGTCATTTAAATTTATTCGAATATGAATAAAAAAATTCTCAAGACTTTAACCACAACTGGAAGATATTTTATTAAAATATGAAAAGGAGTAAATGTGAGAAATAAGAAAAACTGAATTCGAGCATTATAACCAAGAATATAATTACCATATTGAAATTTCAAACATTAACCTGCACTGTTCGTCTTTAAAATAGTTTTATTTGAAAGACAATATGTAATATTTTTTAATTATGCACGAATTAATGTTTTTTTTTTCTCAAATCTTTCTACCAGAAGCGATGACCCTTTCGAAAATCGGAAGAAGTTTTTTGTTACTGAAGATTAAAAAATAAAAAAAATTTAAAAGCTTCGTTTTTTAGACATCTGTAGTGAAAGCTCTTCTGTTAGTCAGATTTTTCTTTATTAAAGATTTAAAAAAATTTTCAATTAAAAAATTTCATTTATTACACCATCATGCTGGAATATTTTCTTTTATATCAATTGTCTTCGTAGATGGCTTATATTGAAGCATTTGGTATGTCGGTGAATATTAAAAATAAAATTTGCTGTGTTTAATGTTTTTGTTTTGTTATCAATGGTAAAAAATATTTTTTTAAATGAAGAAACTTCGTTTTTAGACCACCATGCTGGCAACTTTATTTTTAGTCCAATATTTTTTAGTATGTGTTTTATAACTGGTTTATAGTACCCGGAAAATTTTGCAATTTTTTTTGAGGTTAGCACAAATTCAAGCTTCTCACGTGTTTGTATAGGAGTTGTAAAATAAAGTATGCAATTTTTTGTTCTTTTTTGGTTTGTTTTTAGAAATGATAATGAGGAAGTCCTTTTTCCTCGTACTATTTCTTTAGAAGTTTTTGTTATTGACTGATTTTTCTCAAGGATATATAATTGTTATTAGTAACAAGAAGCTTTGCAGGTAATTATATTTTCTTACAAAGTGGCTTTGAATACCATTATACTAATCTTCTAAATCAATTCTCTTCTTATTTCTTCATTCCATAAAGCGTTTTCATTCACCCTGTTCTTTTTTAATTATTAAAATCTTTTGTAAAAATATTGACTAATTGACAACACCTAAGAAAAATTTACGATTTTTTTTTCCTTCTGCAAGTTAAATTGTGTGAAATCGTAAGTTTAAGAAAGAAAAATGAATGATTCTAATCGATATCTGATAGATCCTTATTCTGCATTTTTCCTTTTAACTCTTTTCGAAATTATAGAATTGAGAATTC
>JAUELO010007746.1:0-11644 GCA_032357855.1 Amphibolips quercusostensackenii
TCAAGACCGTAATAATCGCTGTCCGCACAGTAATGTTGACGGTTTTTCAAAGGCTGTCTGATACTGCACAAATTACTGTGCAAACCTGAATCTTTGCTGTCCGTATAAGAACCTCAACTGTTTGTTACACTTTTTCGTTCACGAAGTAACTATTGCAGTACGTACAGCGACCAGTGCGGTATTTTTTTCCCCGTGCAGTATCATCCAGCCGCTGAAGTGCCACGCCCAAGTTCCTCGAGAACAGATACCGACGACACGTTCTGCTTAAGCCGAGAAGAAAAAGTGAAAACCTATTATCAATTACATAATTTGTAAGTATTAAATTATTTTGCACTTTTTAATATACATCTATCTCTTTATCGACTAATTCCTGTGTAATTAACTAGTCGTGCCCATTTAAGGTGGACTAATACCAAACAAAAAGAACTAATCTAAAGTTTTATCAAGAAAGGTGTCCAGCCGTGCATTCACATTTCCTAAAATGATCTTTTGATTTAAACTTTATATATCTTTTATTCAGTACTTTTAATTAACTTGTAAAACTTGAGTTTACCGATTTATTTCTAATTTGGTAGTTATCCTTATCCCAGTTTTCTAGTTTATTTTGAATTAGATTTTAAAACGAGGAACCTAGTTGCACATAGGAATTTTATATTTTGTTTTCTTTGCGTTAAGTGAAAATTCCCGTCTTTTAGGAGCGCCAAGGCTGATCTGATTTACGATTTTCTGGACAAAGTCGAAAAAAGACACAGAGAGTCATGTGACATTTCCGCTAGATTTAAAGTCGAAAGATAGAAATATCGATTGTTTTAGAATGTTTAGAAATACTTTAACATATCTTGTGAACGAAATTTCTTGAAAACCATCATAAAAGTATAAAACTTAGTAAAAAATAAATTAAATCGGATATTTCTCGAAATTTTTAGAACAGTCAATTTTTGCAAAAAAGGCAAATCTATAAATAAAAAAAAATGAAAAAAATTGAAGATTTAAGCAAAAATAATCTTTTAGTCAATAAAGAAACAAATTTCATTCATAATGTAAAATTTTTAGACAAAGGACAATTATCCACAGAATAGTTGAAGTTTGAACTAAATAGTTGAATTTTAAAGCAACAAGATTAAATTTCTACAAAAAGCCGAATTTTCAACCAATTAAATTAATTTTAAAACAAATAGTTGAATTTTTTAACTAAAAAAGATGCATTTTCAGCGAAAAATAGATTAATCACATTTTTAGTACAAAAAATGATTTTCCAACAAAAACAATAATTTTCTACAAGACAGTTAATTTTTCTACTAAATGAATAAATTTCCTACTAAATTGCTGAATTTTCCAGTCAATAAAACAAGTTGTTTACAAAGTAGTTGAATTTTTACCCCTGAAATATGAATGTCCAACAAAAATGATAATTTTCAACAAAAGACTTGAATTTTCTACCAAATTGTCAAATTCTCAGTTTGAAAAATTTATTTTTATTAAGAAAACAAAAAGAATTTTCAAGAAAGTATTTTAAATAAAAGACGGTTTCATTTGCAACCAAATAATTGAATTTTCAGACCAAAAAATTTATTTTCTACAACAATAACAAGAAAGAATTTTTACAATTTTTATTTTTTTTTGTAAAAAAATATATTTGTTAATAAATACTTAAAGTGATTTATATTTTCTATATTGTTGTGCGTTAGAATAAAATTAAGAATCAGAAGATTATTTTCTATAGTGCGCAACGCACCACTTGGTGGTGATCCGAACGATGTGAAAAACGCCTTCTGGGATAGTTTATATGATACTATAAGTATTTTTAATCACGGCAAAATTGAACGTGACGATACACAAAGGGCATTGGGTAATTTTGGGGATCCAAAAATAAATAAAAACGAAATGAAATTTGTTATCTCATGCTTAGAAAATGGCTTATTTATTAAAATAACTTGGTTTAGGCATAAAATGTCCCACATGTACACGTGAAGTAGAGGAGATAGCCACACTCTAATTGACTTTGTTGTTGTCGATAAAAACCAAGAGAACTAGTAAAATATACGAGGGTCATGAGGGGTCCTGAATGCAATACTGATCATTACCGTCTAGTCTCAAATATGAACTTGGGTCAAAGATGGAGAAGAAAACAAACAAAAAAGGCGAAATAAACGCAAATCTAATCGAAAAATTATAGGATATACAAGTAAGAAGATATTTTACAAATAGATAAACAAACAGGTAGATAAGACAATTTTAGAGGAGCTAATACTATACTCAGGGATATCGCTGTTGGATGTGCAACCAAAGTGTGTAGTACTGCGGTTGTAGGAAGAATGTCTGGTGATGAATTTTCATTTTTTCAAGATAAAAGCTAAAACTTAAAATATGTTATTACTTGCAAGATTTTACCAGAGCAACAAAAAACATTTTTGAAAATCAAATTAAAATTTTCTTTTTGATTAATACACTGTTTTAGAATTAATTATTGACGAACAAAAACATAAGAAGTTTAATTGGAAAACTTCCTTAGAATCTGATAAAATTTAGGGAGAATCTTTTTTCGTTCGAGGCTTATTTGTAAATTCATAAAGTTTTTCAATTTCAAGGTAATTTAAAGAGAAAACTGCCTATTTAAAAAATCGTTAGTGATTAAGCACGCAAGAATGAGATTATTTTTATGATAAATGACTTAAGGTAAAAGAGATCATAAGCATGTAAATAGTTTGAATTTTTGCACTTTTGAGCAATAAAATTTTTTTACACTATTTCTTTTTTATTATTTTAGTTAGTTTAATAATGTTTCACAATCGCGTTATATGTAAACACAAAAATTAATTAAAAATCCTATAAATTCATCTATTTTTTGATATAAAAGTTAAAAATGTCAAAAATCAAAAAAATTCTGAATTTATTTACTACAAAATTAGCAAATTTATAGTATGTTTACTCTTGAAGGACTAAAATTATACTTCTGTTATAAGCAGCGCAAAAGTGACTACAATGGTGACATATCAAATTTTATTTTAATCTTTACATAAGCTTTATAATTCTTGGACGATTTACTCCAAATTGGCTAACATGTTAAGATAATATATTTTTTATCCTTATTTAGAAATTCAGTATCTCAAGGGCAATTTTTAATTCTTATCAGAGGATTACATTTTTTACCGCAATCTGCCGCGAAACCTGTTACAATATGTGGTCAGCGTAACCTTGAGATCAACACGCCATCTCCGAAGTAGACTTCTGTTTTATCTTTGAACAATAAATTCGCAGAAATTTCCATTTATTATTTACTTAATTTGGCGATAAATTAAATGCAAGATTCTGAAGCAATGATATTTTTAGTAAAATATCGATCTGTGAAGCTACACATTTTTTTAATCGTTTATGAAAGTAACTTTCTCAAATGTCGTAGACTTAGTTTCTGCGCTGATATTCCTGAATGAAAATTTTACTGCAAAACTATTTTTTTCAATCTAAAAACTAATATCTTATTATAATAATTTAAAAAAACAATTAACTTTGTTTTCAAAATTTTGTATAAAAAATTAAACTTTAAACTTCTTTTATTTACAAAGTTATTCTCCTTCTCGGAATAACTTATTCTTATCTTAAGATTAAAAATTATGACAGAGATAAATATATTACGTTGGTATTTATGTTTTCCAAATAGTCAAATGGCCTTGAA
This sequence comes from Amphibolips quercusostensackenii, assembly GCA_032357855.1. Taxonomy (NCBI): domain Eukaryota; kingdom Metazoa; phylum Arthropoda; class Insecta; order Hymenoptera; family Cynipidae; genus Amphibolips; species Amphibolips quercusostensackenii. Next base: position 3,674 of record JAUELO010007746.1, read on the forward strand.
AGAATATGACCTACAACTTATCTACTACAGAAAATTTAAGAAATTACGCGATTCAACAATAACGGATTTCTGAGCTTCTTTGAGGTCTTTCAAACGATAAAACTTAAATTTTAAAATCAATGCTAATACTGAAAAACTACCCCTAGGTAAAACTTAGAGAATAAGTACAAAAAAACATACCAGAGCTTTGGGCTATTATTCAGCTCATCGAAAGTAACAAAATTATTTGTCTGAAATGGACCAATACCACTAAGACCCATTCTTAATTGAAAAAAAAAAGATATTAAATAAAAAACGTGAGTCAAAATTTAATGATTTTTGCAAGCTTTGCGAAAACAGCCAAAAAAATTTAATAAAAAGTAAACACACCATTCGCCTTTACACAAATTGACATCGGTGATCATAGCCTAAAACTATAGCATAAAGAAAATGTTCAAAGTTCATTGTGGAGGTGCGGGTAGAGCAGAACTCTGGATAGGGCATTGCTAAAAGATTGAAGGCTTAACAACTCTTACACATTGACTTTGTGATTGTTTGTAATTAAGAGGTACTTGTAACATTCTAAGCCAACTTCTGGTGACAAAGAATTTTATGTTTCATTCTAACATATTTTTGTGTTTGAATTTTGGTGTGAACTACTGTGGCTTGAACACTCTACATTGAAATAATGTATGATTGGGCGAAAGCGGCCTACTGGAATTTCCTTGCTTTCTTTTGGGCTCAAAGGGGTAATCTTGCCGCTTTCCATGTTTATTTTTGCCCGTCCCTTATTCTTTAGGCGAGGATTATATTTATATATTCCAGCAAAATAATCACTACTTTTCAATATTGCAAAAACGTCACCATTTAATGCTGACAATACAATTTGTTCATCTGTTGGCAAAGGCACATAGATACCCGTTCCTGCGAGTAAACTAATTGAATTATCGTCAGGAAAAGTATATCTCCGAAGTTCAAATTGCCGGTGCGGATTCTTCTTGGGAGTAAGCCGAACAAATTGAAGTTGGTTAAGTTCATATCTATATCCCTTATTAGAAACAATCATAGTAGGTGGAGCTATGTGCCTGGTAAGAGGAGACGTGGACCTTACACGTAAAGGAGTCTGGTCAGGAGAAATAAACCTGGTTGGAGCATATGGTGTTGCTGGAGGATGAGACCTATCAAGAGAATCCTGCCTGCCAGAAGAAGGTGACCTGCCACGAGGAACACTAGGAATAGGTTCACCATTAGGTAAACATTCAAATTGTAAACTTAGCCCTGCAAGAAGAAACAGAAAATTAAGTTTTTCAAAAGTATGTTATACTAACAAGACCCAAGGTATCTTAGGAAGAACCACAAGTTGTTGTCAATTTCAGTTACTAATTTACAACCATCTAGTGATATAATAAAGCCTTTACTGTTCTAAAAAATAATTCTGCTCTTAACATCTTGTAGTTTTTTCCAAGAGCCTGCCATCCCAAAAAATAAAACTGGCGATCTTGGTGTGAAAAAAATTTCCGTCAAGGAAATTAGCTTCCAAACTAAAACTCGCAAACACGTGTTTTACAAAACAATCCTGGTAGACTATGTCGCCTTATACACATCCTCATATAGAAACTAGTGTTTCAATTGACATTGACAGCACCTTGTAGGTTTCCCCAAGATCCCACCATCTTAACATATAATCCTGGTGATCCTAGTGATAATTCCTTGAAAAGGATATTTTTTGGGCATCTAGACTACTAGGATTATTTTTGTAAATGGTAGAGACTTTGACACCAGGACTTTTTGTTAGGATAGCTGCATCTTAGGGCAAAACTTGAAGGGCTATAAATTTTAGACAGAAACCTAACTTCTTTGAAAAAGATGTATTTGTGAGATTCACACTAACAGGATTGTTTGTTTGGACCAAGAGATTTTAGGTAAAACCGTGAGGTGCTGTAGGTTTCAGTTGAGAACCCAGCTACCTGAAGAAAAATTTGTCAGGATGCATTCAAGTTCTCAGCAAGCACTTTGGTAATTGTAACTGGGCATTTATATACGTAGGGACACATTGCATTAATTTAGGTGAAATTCGTATTTATTTAAGCTTACTTTAAATAAATTGTTATATGCAAAAAGTCAAAAAACGTTTTCAAAATAATAAATATATTAAAGTATTATATTCACCAATGAAATGAAGGACGACCAATAAGGTGAAGGCTAAAGTATAAATAAACCTCATGTTTTCCAATTGGGGAAAAAACTGAACTATGCGATAGAGAAGAATGTGGTTAAATGTGTACCTAATGAATATTCTGATGTTCAGTAAGAGTAAATGAAGGGTTTTGCAATCGTTATCTTACTCAGTAGCGGCGCGAAGTTTGTTTTTCCGATAATTTTATATTTATATTTCATAAATCAGTCCAAGCAAGGAGATTAGATTACCTCAACCGAGGCGAGTTTCGAAAAAAATAAAGCGATTTTTTCGAATAGTGCTTCGATAATAATTTAAGTCACAACATAAATTTTTCAAATTTCAAACATACAAAAAAATTATGTAAGATTTTGTTAAATACCTTAAAGGCCTTTTTCCTTGTGAATATTCTTTTCTTGTATAAACTCATAGTGTGGACTTAAGATAAGAAATAAAGAACCATTATTTTCCTCATATAAAATCAAAATGATTTATTCATCCAATAAAATCCATGTATGCATGTTTATAAAATCTAAAATAAAAATGATAATAATTGCTTAGAATAAATAGTAACGTACTCTATAACAAGCAGTTTTATCTTATTCAAACTGAAGCCAATCTTCTCTAATTTTCCGGCTCTAATCCTATCAAAATATAATGAAAATCGTTATTTTAAACAAGTGTTTGAAGGTAGATTACCGAGTAATCTATATTTAAGTTCTGTTTAGTTTTTATTAAAATTTTTTTAAATTCTTATAAAAGCGTTTTTTATTCTAATTTGTAATTTTCGTTTAAGATGCTTTCGCAACTCTTTGTTCAAGATCTGAACCTTATTTAACTCGTCATTTAAGATTAGGTTTCTTCGTGCTTCTAATTTAATTTTCTAAATTTTTAACTCGATATCGCGTTTCTTGTGAACGTAAGATGAGTTTCAAAAAAATGCGAAACAAATTTTTGAGGTTACGCTGACTTGAAATAAAAACTTTTCAAATTCTAATAATTTTAATTGTAGCGCATTTTTATTTAGTTAAATATTTAAGAGTCGAACACATCACAAATCGAATAATTTTGAATCAACAAATAAAATAATTTATATTATTTTCAATTTGGAAGGTATAAAAATACAATTATAATATACGCAGCGCTTGAATAGCTACAATGATGACATGCAACATTTTATGCAAAATCGGACGATTTTAGCGTTTTTCCGCACGTATTTTGGTAGTATGATCGTATCTTTGCCTGCTGGATGCCAATCGTCGAAAATCGTACGTGTGCACATGCGCAGTAGTACGGTCGAGCTACTGCGCAAGCCCGTATTTACGATTTTCAAAAACTGGCGTCCAGCAGACTACCAAAATATAAACGGTAAAACGTGGATGCGTCCTTTTTTGCATAAAATATCGTGTGTCATGTAACACAATATACTATTTTTTTGATCTCTACAAAATTTCACGTGCAAAAATTATCGTTTAACAAAAAAAAATGAATTTATGAAGGAAGAAATTAATTAATTTATCAATATGGAATAGTTTGAGTTCAAATAGAAAATTTAAATTTTACATTCGGCAGTAGTCAGAAAAAATTAGATATTTGAAATACAAACATATTTTAAGAAGCTGCACTTTTTTGTGCTTTGACAATTGTAACTCCTGCTTAAGATATTTTTCTGACTCTTGGGAGTAATAAGTCTTAAAAGTGAAAGACTGGGAAAGCTAAACTGAAAAAATAGTTAAGCTGTCCCAGCTGAGTTTGTCTGGTATTATTTTTGAAGTTCTTAGATTGGACTAAAACTCTGGTAACATGTAGTCGTATTTGATGAAAATTTATTTAAAAAATGTCAATATCAAGAAAAATATTCACCAATAGTTCGAAACTGAAAAAATAAAATGAAATTTGTTTGTGAACTCCACGTATAAAGAAGAATGATTATGATAAGTAATTTAAGCAATTACATAGATCAATCACAAGATTAAGCATATCAGAGATTTGGGCTATTATCTAGCTCACCGAAAATAACGAAAATTATTTAAAAAATAAAATATTGAAACAAGAAAATGTATTTATACCAAATGTATTAAAAATGTTTCGTAATTTTTAGTTTAAGAGCCTGCGATATACTTTGCTTGCACATATTCTGTAATTTCTTCATCAGATGTAGCTTTTTAGTGTTAGGGTTGATTTTTGTAAAATAATTTGTTGGCGCGTCAAGTGTCTGAAAAAAGTTCAAAATTCTGGCATAGCTGATTGTTGTAATTTATTAAATTTGCTGTAGTAGAGGTGCTGGCTGGCAGTATCTACACCCAGAATTTGATTTTTTGAGAAAAATGGAAGAGCCCAAAAATTAATATCGTTGATCAAACATATTTTAAAATTATGGCATAAAGAAAATGTTTAAATTTTATTGTGAAGACACGGGCAGAGCAGACCTCTGGCTAGGGCATTGCCGAAAGATTGAAGCCTTGAAACCTCTGATGCAGGAACTTTGTTATTATTTGTAACACTGAGTTACTTGTAACATTTCAAGCCTACTTTGGATCACAAACAATTTAGTGTTTTTATCTAACATTTTTTTTATTTAAATTAATTGTGTAGAGGACTGCGGCTAATACATTATACTTTAAAATATAGTAAGATTGGGCGAAAGCGGCCTACTACAGTTTCCTTGCTTTCAAATGGAGTCAAAGCGGTAACCGTTCCGCTTTCTGTGTTTATTTTTGCCCATGATATATTTCTGTGTCGAGCATTAATTTTATATATTCTATTACAGCTTTTAAATATAGCAAAGCCGTCACCATAGAATATTGAAAATAAAATTTGTTTCTAGGTTAGCATAGGTACTTAGACACGCGGTCCTGCAAGTGAACTAAAAATGAGTTAAGCCCAAAACAAGTAAACTAAAATAAATTATCTTCAGAAGAAGTCTATTTCAGAGCCAAATAAATTTAAGTTAGTCAAATCCATAAACAGGTTCGTCAGCAGAAGGCAGCAAGATAGCTATGTGCCTGGTCGGTGGACCTATGCACCTGGCAGGAGAAGACCTTTACCTGGCACAAAGAGGAGGCTCTGCAAAAAAACGAGACCTTGTCGGAGATCATGGTTTTGCTAAATTAGGAGACCCGTCAGAAGAATTTTGTCTGTGAGGAGAAGAAGATTGTCCGCTACAAAGAACACCAGATACGGGATAGAAATTAGGTCATTACTAAAAGTGTGAGCGTAGTTCTGCATCAAGGAGAAGAGGATTTAGTTTTTGTAAGGTATTTCGGTATATCTTAATTTCTTAGTAGCAAATTTGCAAGGCAAGAATGCAAAGAATGAGGAAAGACTATCCCGACAAACTTACTAGAAGATAAATCAGCAATATTCAGAAAACATTATTCGGGTAGGATGGTTGAAAAGTTTTATTTATAATTTTCCGTAAAAAATTTAAAACGTTTTTATACACACATGCTGGAGAATTCTAGCAGAACAGAAAGAACTATATTGCGCAGCCTCACGTAGGTGCAATAACACAGAAAAATGTTGCGTCTGATAATAATTACGTGTCAAATGGCCCGCTTGAACCAAATTTAAGTTACGTAAGTGAAAACTCTTTACTACAAAAATCAATGTTTTAAACGAATAAAAAAAAATTATGAAGGGTCACAAAAGGGTGCTAAATATTTTTAAAAAGCCCTTAGTCTGCTTTAAGATATAAGTGTTGAAAATAAGCATTCCAAATCTTATCAGTTTATCTAACACCGTCTACAAGTTATTTTGTACAAAAAAGTGTGACATCTTCACACACATTCGAAAAATTGCTTAGAGTATCGTACTAGACATTTTTAAATTAGGAAACGTTCAAAAAGATCTACACGTTTTCCTTAGAGCATTTCTTTGATATAGCCCGTATTTTTTGTTGTGATTGTGAAAAGTGTTCCCAAAAATAAAAGATCTATTTTCCAGCAAAATTATTGTAAATAACTTAAAAATTTTACCAGACGAAATTGTTAAAAATTGTGATCCGTAACGAGAAACACCAGGAGTAGGGTTGCTCTTTGGTAAAAACTTGAACTGTGGACCTAGTTCTGCAAAAAGACACAAAGAATTCATTTTTAAAAAAGTATATTAGTTTATCAGGAACTCATTGGGGCAAAATTGCTAGGCTAGACTGAGGACGAAAAAGAAAGATTGCCCTAAAAAACTTGTTGAAAGTTAGACCAGCAATATTAGGAGTATATTATTCAGGAAGCACGTGGAAAGGTTTTTGAAAAATAGTAACTTCGTATAGTGTCAATGTATATGACCATAGGATTTGCCAATGTTTTCACTGCGTCTTGGAAAATCGTCTTTAAGATAGATGGGTTCTAATATAAAACACACAGAATATTAAGGTTTTGCCCAAAATTTCACAGTCCGAACAAACGATCCTGGTAGTTCAGATCTCATAAATATATTTTTTCCAAAGAAGTTAGGTTCCTATTTCAAATTCATAGCATTTTGAGATTTCCCTACAGATCCAGCTATTCTAACAAATACCCCTGGCGCTTCACAAGTTTCAAACAAATTTTTTCTTAAGGCAGTTGGCTTCGTATCTGGAATATTTAACACTTTTTAATTTTTTTAATAGTCTGCTATCCTAAAAAATTATTCTTGTCGTCCAGGTGCGCAAGACATATCTTCCTTCAAGAAAGAAGCACCAGAATGACTAGGATTATTTGATAGGTTAGCATGATTTTGGCAAAAACCACGAGTTGTTCAAATGTTTAGATAGGAATCCAACGTCCTTAAGGAAGACATGTCTTTGGCACCTGTACTGCAAAAATTATTTTTAGGACAATAAAAACTTTGGCGATCCCCCTGGTACTTCTGAAATTTATTTAACAACCCAAGCTGCTAAAAAAAATGTCTTTTTAACCTTCAGATCACCTAAGAAAGAATCCTGGTAGCTCGAATTTTAGAAAAACATTTTCCTAAAGACAGTAGGTTCCTATCTGAAGCATACAATAATCCTCACATACAATCCTAGTGATTCCACTGTCAAAAGCCTATTTTCACAAGGAAATTGTATTCAACTAAAAATTGCAACAACCATGAAGTTAACAAAATCTTTGCTGTCCTAAGAAGTAACCCTGGTAGTTCACGTTACAAAATTACATTTTCCTTAAGGAATTTTGGTTACTGTCTGATATTATTACCACCTCGTGGTTCTTCCTAAGAGCCCGCCATCCTAACATATAATCCTAGAGTCTCGGGTAACAAAAATACATTTTGCTCAAGAAAATTGAGCTTACAACTAAAGTTTACAATCGTTAGGGCATTTTTTTAAATTTTTACTGTCCTAAATAATAATCCTGCTAGTTTAGATTTCAAAAACACAATTTCAATTCACAACCACCTAATGTTCGCAATAATTTTGGTAGACCAAGTTGCCTAAGTTACATCTTCCTCAAGAAACTTGTATTTTTAACTGCATATAATTCTGGGAATGCAGGTATCAATAATGGATTCTTTTTAAAACTTGTGTTCAAAACAAACATTCAAATTCTTTCTTAAAAAATGCATGTTTTAGACAACTGCACTGACAGGATTATTTCTTAAGACAGTAAGGACTTTTGCATACACCCTGGTGGTTATGAATTTCAAATAATAACTTAATTTTTCAAAAAGAAAATAAGATTTTCGACTACTCTTCAATATTGCAAAGACGTGAACATTGAATGTTAACAATACAATTTGTTCTTCGGTTAGCACAAGCGCATAGACACGCGGTCCAGCGAGTTAATTATTTAAGTTATCTGCAGAAAAAGTGTATCTCCGAAGTTCCAACTGCCGGT
>JAUELO010007808.1:0-11638 GCA_032357855.1 Amphibolips quercusostensackenii
TTTATTACTTGTGCGTCCTGTTTTATGGTAGGATAACTTCAGGATGTTATGTACAATGAAAAACAAATAAATTTTGGTTCCTACCAGTGTTCTCAATTGAGTACTCTTCAAAACTGGTTTTTTCGAGTCTTATTACAATACCTAAGATTACCTGTACAATAATATTCCTTTCACAGATTTTCAGGAGCCTTTGTCAACCAGAGCCCACGTTTTGCATGGACAACAAACAATTTTCCTAGATCCACAACATCATGCTTCGATGAATCCGGAACAACAACAACTAGTTTCCCAGAATCTGCAAAATCAAGTTTGGATAAATCAGAATCAGCAGCAACAGCAACACCTACTTCAGCAAATAGAACAACCAACTGCGCATGCTCGGGAATATCTTACTTGGCTGCATAATAGAAAACAAAACAAACAATTTCCTTATGGTGGTAATCCGAATCTCAACTATGGGGGAAGTTGGAAAGGAGGCTTGCAATAGCTTTCCGTGGTTCCTACATTTATGTTTTTGAAGTATGTTTTTCAATGTATTCTTTTCAAAAAACATACATTTTTCAGTAGCAATAATGTATTTAAAAGCTTTTCTTTTCTGTCAACTGTCTTTACTATAATAAAATGACGATGAAAAAATTTTGTACTTTCTCAATCTTCTTTGTATGCTAAATCAAGGTAATTGTATACCCTAATTACATCAATCAGAATTATTATAATTTAGAGTTAAGCATATTTTAATTGAATGATCAGTCACTTTCATTGACAAAATGATCGCTGTAGCATATAAGTTAGTTAGGGTATTGGCTGATTTTCTGATAAATGATAATTCAGTTTTGACTGATTTTCCTACACATTATACCTAACGATATCAAGCCGTCGCATGTTATTTTAATCATAAACTTCAGATCAAAATGATCTTCATTTGCGAATATAAAATAGTTTCTACCTATTTTTAGTTATATCTGTTAAGTGGCAGTTGTTATGCTTATAATAGATAGTCCTAGGTTATTTGCTTTAGAGAACATATACCTTGCTAAAAATTTACGGATTTTCAACAAATACTTGAATCTTGCGCTAAACAAGATAAATAATGAACCGAAAATAGAATAGCAAAATTCTCATTAAATAAATTATTCAAAAAAAAAAACAAATTTCCACCAAAATATTTAAAAGCTCAAACTTAAACTGTTATTTTTTAACTAAAATAATGAATTTTTTACTATAAAAGCTCAATATTTTATCAAAATTACAACGTTTTTTACCAAAATATTTGAATTTTTGACAAATGAGATAAGTAAAATTTTGAACTAAATTTATAAAAATATTACTTAATTTAACAACATTTTATAGGATTTAAAATATTTAAGGATTTCATAAAAGGTTACTGTTAATCTTAAATAGATTTAAATTTAAAAAAATTAGGATATTTTAAGTTATTTTTAAAGATTTCAAGACAATTTTTAATCAATTTGAGAGATTTCAAAAGATTAAAAAATAATTTAAAAAATTTCAAGGTATTTTGAAAGATCCAGAGGAACTTTCAAGAGGGTTCTTAAGGTATTTTAATCAGTTGAAAATCAACGCACTTTGTTCAAAATTAATTTTTCTTGAAAAAAAATTATAGATTATAATTTTAAATAGTTAAGTTTCAAATAAAACTGAAAAAAAATCGCTTTCCAGACCGATTATTCAGTAAATAATATATGGTACTGCTATTTAATGTATAATCATAATTAAATTTTTTTTCAGTTTACTTAAAATTTTTTTTTTTTTTTGTTTAATGCTAATTTTTTCAAATAGAAATTTTAGGTAAAAATTTATATTTTTTGTTCCAAATTAAAATATATTAGTTAGAAATTAAATTATTTTAATGAAAATTCGTTTTTGGGTTTAAAATCAGTTTGCTTGACTAAAAATTTAACTATTACATATTAATTGTATATTTATCTTTTTTATTTAAAAATTTAAATATTAAGTTATAATTTTCTTTTAATTAAAAATTTTACTATCTTAGTCAAATGGTGAAGAACTTAACTTTTTTTGAAGAGATTTAATCTTCTCGATTATAATTAATTTATAATTATTATTATGTGCGGAGGGGAAGGGAGGTATAAGCAATATTTAAGACATGTTTTAGGGGATTCAAAGGAATTTGCAAGTTTGGATTTCGGGAAATATCCAGTTGGTTTAGTGGGACTGACGTCATGAATTAACCATCCATCCTATGATGACCAACTGCTTAATTTAAACACAATTTTGACTCGCAAACTACATTTTTCGCATAAAGATGAATGAATGATCTTGAGGTGAGAGAGTTACAAAAAAATATTTACGAAAGAAAGCTAGATATTTTACGTGTACATGAAAAAGGGCGAAGGATGCCAGTTTAGGAAGATATAAAATAAAGAGCTAGGTTTGAATATAAATTTGTCGACCACTTAAACTTAAAGGCAACGTTATTCAGTTAGTCAGCGATGAATTTAGAAGGCTTAACCTTGAACCTACCTTCATACTAACCCGATGGCATTAAACAAAGCCCGGATTCTAGTTCAGCGACAACTGTAATCTAAAGGTACCCTAATTTAGTTAGGCAGCAATAAATTTTGTAGGTTTGACCTTGAACTGACCTTGATACTGACCTGATGGGGTCAAACGGACACCGGATTTGAATTCACCGATCAAAAAAAAAAAAAGGTACACCAAGTCCCTTTTACGTTGCAGGCCTAGGGAGCTTGTAGTACTGTGTTATTTGCCTGCGATGAGAAAAAAGGGTCAGCCATTCTTTAAATTTAGTTAACCTTTCTCGGCTTGAGCTTTTCAATATTCCATTTCCAAGCCTACTCAATTGTTTTTCAGTCGATCACGTGAATACTTTAGAAAATTATTGTTATTCTAAAAATATTTGTTTGAACAATCTTTGTTGATTTTGGAATAAGTTTTGTGTTTTTTCTTTTAATTATTTAAACATAAAAATAATAAATATAGCTTACATCAGGCTACTTGTTAACTGTCAAACTGATTTTTCCATTTACAATTGTCACTGAAATATTTAATAAAATATTTTCAATATTTTTGCACGGAACATTATACAAATGTATTTAATGTCATACTTAATTTTAGTGAATTTCAGTAACAACTGTAAACGAAGAAGCCGTATTAAATGTTCGAATGTAGAGCAATAAAATATAATTATTCAATTAATTTTTTTTCTTTTGTTATTATTGAACAAAATTAAACTCATAAAATTTTGGAAAAATAAAAACAAAATATTTCTTTGAAATAAAATTTTTTTTTAAACTATTTCAGTACTTGAATAAGCAGAAAAATTTTTTATCAAAAATGAAAAATTTTTTGCCGAGACAGCTGCAAAAATAGAAAATTAGCTGACACTTTTCCCTCATCGCATGTGAAAAATCAAGACAATATTGGACCGTCGTTATTTGTGATGAGCAACTTCAAGAGGCCGGACCTTTTCCAAAAAAAATTGGCATAGGTTCATCGAACCTTTTTTCAATGATAACAAAGTCGTGGGTGGAAAAATTGACATACTTTAGAGATATTAGGTAACCAGATATTATAGTCCCTTTTATTCCAACGTCCAACGTTTCGAGAGTGGCATACTCTCCTCATCAGGAAAACAAAGTTCAATTAAAGTCAGAAATTTATTATATTACCTGGTACCACTTCTGGACCTTATCTATCTGTTGCAAATTCAATGATACACTTATTGATTTTCAATTAATATCAATATAATATTAGTACAAAGTATGAAGTAAAATTGATATAGAAATGGTATAAAAGTGAGGTTATAATATTTGAGTTTGAATTATTATTACCTGTGCATAGCTATAATTAATTTTCATAATATGTTGAAATTCTTCTTAATAATGGTAAACCGTTATGTTGATTTTACTTACATAAGTTATAAAATAAAAGGTTAAAATTAATAAAAAGAACAGAGTACTTGCATTCTGCTCTAATTTTGTGTTTTTCATCTAGAGTACCGAGATAGAGAGAGAGAGAGAGAGAGAGAGAGAGAGAGAGATGAGGTGAACAAAGATGTAAAGTCTAGTAGCAAAACAATCTTTTTTAGTTAGGGTTTTTTGAAAATACATAAAATTCATATTAATTTATAATTTTTGTTACATTGTATTTATAATAAAAAGAGTATGAGTAAAAAAATTGGAAATTAAATTAGAGAATTTGAGAAAACATTGTATAACGGACTATAATGTGTCAAATCATTTTTTATATTCAAGAAATTCTCACCTTAGTTCTTAATAAATAACATTTTAGCTAACTGTCTTTAAAATTCATTAGGCTTATGGTGTTATACTTAAGCATGTCTCCAAACAATAAGATAACCAGTTTGAAATTGATGTTTAGCTATCACTTCATGATTCCTTGAACTCTCTCTAAAATTATCCTGATATTTTTTGATCCTAGTAGAAGGTAATCTACTAGTTTGTCCTACATAACACTTTTCACATTTTGAACATTAAATTAATATATACTACTTTGGTTAATTGCTAACTGTCCAAACAATCCTTGCTTATTTTTTGAAAATTATCCAGTTAAGAAATAACTCTTAAAATGGTATTAATATTAAAATCTTTCAAATTCTTTTTATTTCTAAAGATAAACTTCCATGGAAGGGTATATAAACTAAAGGTTTTGTATTATTTTGAACTGGAAGCAAGGTGGGCTGAATATATTAGGTTCTTTCAGTTTCTTAAGTTTATTATTAATGTGTACTTGAGCAAATTTTTTTTGGATAATTATTAAAATATAAAATATTTGTAATAAATTTAATATTTGATTTGTGGAAAGATTCATGCGATAATTTAAACATCATATACCTATACCTATACCTATACCAGTCTGTAATGATAGTCCCATTCAAAGTTCTTATTACTTTGACATTAAAAAAGGTATAAAATTATTAACTCTAAACTCATGCGTAAATTTCAATCTTAGATGATAAGAATTAAATTTTGTTACAACCTAATTGACTTTTTTTTTAGGTAAAATAATGATGGTGTCATCAGCGTATCTAAAATATGTGTGTAACTTGAAATCTAAATTATTATTAATTGTAATTTCAAGGTCTTGCACGACTAAATCTGCTAAAATAGGAGAAATTGGTAAACCCATTGGAGTACCATTAACTTGTTTATAATATACTTTATTCAATTCAAAAAACAACGAAATATTAATTAAAGAAATAATTAATTCTCTAATATAAAATAAACATTTTCAGGAACAATAAAAAAATTACATTTACATTTCAAAAAATGAACTTTTAACAACAAAAAAATATCCAAGAAAACTGATAAAAAAGTCAATTTAAGCCAATACACATAATAGCAATATCATGCCTTATTTACTAAATAATTGTTCCGAAAAACGGTTTTTTTTATTTAAAATAGTTTCATTTGCAACCAAGCTTTTCAAAATTATAATCTATAATGTTTTACAAGGAAAATCAATTTTGAACAAAGCACGTCAATTTTCAACTAATTAAAATACCTTGAGAACCCTTAACAGTTCTTTAAATCCTTTAAACTCTCTGAGAATATTTTATAATATTCGTAAAAGCTTGAAGGTTATATAAAATCGCTGTAAATATTAAAAAATTCTATGAAATTCTCTGAAACTGCATAAAACATTATTTCAGACCCGTTTATATTATTCAAATCTTTAGAAATTTTTTGATATAGCTAATCACTCTTAAAAGTTCCTTAGAATCTTTTGAAATACCTTAAGAATTTTCTTTGTTCTTTTAAATCTTTTGAAATCTCTTAAAATGATAAAAATTTTTTTTTAAATCTTAACAAATAACTTAAAATATTCTAATTCTTTTACATTTTTTAATTTATTCAAATCCATAAAAAATCATTAATTAATTTAGCTTAAAATTGTACTCACCTATTTTGTAGAAAATTCAACTATTTTGGCAAAAAATCGTTGTCATTTTGATAAAATACTGATCTTTTATACTAAAAAAATCATTATTTAAGTTGAAAAATAATATTTTCAGTTTGAGCTTGTAAACATTTTGGTGAGAATTTGTTTTCTTTTTAACTAATTTTTTGAATGAAAATTTTAATATTCCATTTTCGGTTGATTATTTATCTTGCTCAGTGTAAGATTTAACTTTTAGCTAAAAATCTAAAAATTTCTTAAAAGGTAAGTGTTTTCTTAAGCAAATAACCTAGGACTTTCAATTATAAGCGTAACAACTGCCAATTAACAGATATGACTAAAGTAAGGTGAAAATTACCTTAGATTCGCAAATGGAGATCATTTTGATCTGAAGTTTATAATCCGAATAACATGCAACGGCTTGGTATCGCGAAGTATACTTTGTAGAAAAATCAGTCGAAACTGATTTATTATTTACCTGAAAATCAGCCAATACCCTAACTATCTTATATGCTACAGCGATCATTTTGTCAATAAAAATGACTGATCATTCAATAAAAATATGTTAAACTTCAAATTATAAAAATTTTCATTTGTGTAATAAGAGTATACAAGTACCTCGAATTAGCATACAAAAAAGATTGAAAAAGTGAGAAATATTTGTATCGGCATTTTATTATAGTAGACAGTTGACAGAAAAGAAAAGATTACAAATACATTATTGCCAGTAAAAAATGTATGTTTTTGAAAAAAATACGTGAAAAAACATACACCAAAAACATAAATGTAGAAACCATGGAGAGCTATTGAAAGCCTCCGCCCCAACCTCCCCCATAGTTGAAATTCGAATTGGCATCATAAGGAAATTGTTGGTTTTGTTTTTTATCACCTAGCCAAGTAAGATAATTCTGAGCATGCGCATTTGGGTCTTGCATTTGCTGAAGTTGCTGTTGCACATGCTGTTGATGCTGCAGTTGCTGTTGTTCTTCTTGCTGTTGTTGCAGCTGCTGCTGCTGCTGCTGAATCTGATGCATCCAATAACGATTTTGCAGCTCCTGGGAAGGTAGGTCTTCTTGTGATACCGGATTCACCCAACCATGATGTACTGGATTCGGGGGAGCAGCTTGTTGTCCATAATAAACGTGTCCTTCGCCTAAAAAAGGCCCCTGAAAATCTTTGGAAGAAATATTATTGTAGAGCTGATTTCAGGTATTGTAATAAGATGCAAAAAAAAAAAAACAGTCTCGAGAAGTACTCAATTAAGGCCACTAACGGGAATCAAGATTCATGTTTTTTTATTGGACATAACATCCTCAGGTTATCCTACAAAAGAACAGGACGCGCGAAAAATCGAGGGGCTATTCAGTGCAGCAGTCATATGATTTCTAGCTTTTTTGAAAGCATGTGGCAATCGCTGTTATTTAGTGTCAAACAGTGTCACTCATCGTGAATATCATGACATTCGTTCGCGGACTAGCTCGCATTTGCTCTAATTACTCCGAACTTCAATGCAATTTAAAGAGAAAATGAATAACTATTCTTTCAGTGCGCATGCTAACCTCGATTTGAAGTTTAAAAATTTATTTTAATTTAAGTTATTATGAATCTTCTGCCACCTAACCTCCTAACCCAGCCATTAAAAATCAAGGAGATCCATGCGGCAGTGAGGGTCTCCATTCAGTGGTACTGTAATTCAGTGCAATTTTATATGTCAGTCAGTAAATTCATAGTGGCATTCGACGCTAGAACTTTATAAGTGGCTGACTGATAGTCACAGGAAATAGCCCCTCGCAAAAAATAATGCTGTAAAAAAGAAATCTTTAGATTTGCAGTGAAATAAGAATTTGACTTACCACCATAATTTGAAACGTAAGGAGCGGTTGGGGTTTGGCTCGATTGGCTGGTGTGTTCCGCATTAGTTTCACCAAACATTCTCATATTTGCATTCGGTACATATCGAGAAGTGGCAAGTCCAGTTTGAATTGGATTATGTGCAGTTTGGTATGGATCTACTGATCCGCGTGGTGCATTGATACGTCCTACAGCTACATTTATTAAGTATGAAAAAAAATATTATCACAAGGGGTCGCTTACTTCATTTTTCGACCAAAAATTGTATTCCTACATTTTTAACATCAAAGATTAATTAAAAAGACAAAAATTTTTTTTTTAAATTTGTATGTTAATTCTCAACCACAAAGATAAATTTTTAAGTAAACTTATGCATTCCTACAAAATAATAATTTATTATTAATTGTAAAAGACAAATTTTTTTTCAAAAATACATAAGTGAATTTACAATTTGAAAAATTAATTTTTAACAGAAAAACGAACGGCCAGAAACATAGTTTAACGTTTAACCAAAATAATGTCAACTAAACTCCGGAATCTTCTACCAAGAAAATCAATCTTTATCAATCTTTGCAGAAATTTAAACATAGTAGCTTAATTTCAAATTAAAAAATTATTCTTCAACAGAAAATGAATAAGTTAAATTTTCCAACCAAGACTTGATTTTCAACCAAATAAAATAATTTTCTACTAAAATTTAGTTTTCTACAAAATATATGAATTTTTAACTAACGGAAGGTGCCTGCTGCATTCATTAGGTCTCCGCTAAGATGAAGTGGTTGATTGCTTCCGAATAGTTCTAAATCCGCATCTGTTAGCGAAGCTTCTGTATTTTGAGCGTCTGTATTTGATGATTTAGCTAAATATTGTCTTGTTCCTCCCACAATATATTCTCTCGGAACTTTTTGTGGTCCTCTTCCTCCTGATCCTCTTCTGCTTCTTTGAACTAGTATAAAAGATTCTTAATAAAATTTACAAAGAGTTATTTATATTTATGGGAAATACGTCTCAAACTTTATGGGGCTTGCGGAACCTGTAGATATCATTTTTTCACACCAAAGAACACATTTTTAGAGATTTTTTTTGCAGTTTGATAAAAGAGATAAGCTAATAAAAGTCCGGAGTAAGATAAATAAACTCCAAACTTTGAAAAGCATTGAAAATAAAGCGTGATCTAAATAAGCGAAGTTTTAGTGACTTGATTTTAATAGGCAGTTGTATTTGAAAGCATAACAGAAATCGTAGTTGACAGAATTATACATATCAATTGACGAAATCTGACTGCTGTACAAGATCTTTTTTGTCTCTCATCAAATGAGCAAAAGACCTGCACATCACACTTTTACAGGTCCTTGTTATTTTTTGTCATCCCATATTTGTCGGGTTACAGACTCTACCTAAGGATTTGTTTGACGTCCTTGTCGGAGATCCAGGATCTTGTTCTTTCTCGCCGGTGGTCGCCGTTTTGGTGTGACGTCGTCGCATATGGTTTACTAGTACCAAAACCGCTCCCTTGGCTCGACTTGTACAGACTGTAAAATCAGCAGTGTGATACGATGTAATAAATTCACTAGAATCTGGATTTCCAATCTTGCAGACAGCGGGCAAAATTTTTTGGATTATTTTATAAGTTCTATTGTTTGCTGGCTTAAACTTTTAAGTGGTGCATTTAGCTGCTTTGATAAGCACGCTTTATCAAACCATAATTAGATAACATACCTTATACACTTCTTCTCCAACTTTATACACTTCCCTTCTGATCAGCGTATTTTCTTTCTTGGTCTCGTTCGATCTTATGGACTTTTCTGATATCCTTCGTAATATCGGCGATCTGCATTAGGTAGGGCTAAACCTCGGAGACGAAATTTTCTCCCATGACTATCTTTCGAAGGTCTAGTTAGATATCATCTGCTGTTCTTAGTTTTCGAGCAAAAATCAGAGATGATAGTGTATGACTAGTAGTTCAATTGATGCTAGTACTTATTGTGTATTGGATCAAAGGTAGTTTCTCAGCCCAATAACAATAGTTTCCCTTCACAAAAATGTCAATTTTGGCCTTTATGTCCCTGTTCTTTCTTTTTACCGAGTTAGCTTTAGGCTAATAAACTAGAGTGCAGGTTTGGTCGAATTTCAAGAAAAAAACGTCACTTGTTGCTTGACAGTTCCCACGAGCTGTACTTGATTATCTTGTATTATTTGTCGAGGAGTTACGAAACGTATAATGACTATCAATTAATTTTCTAGCGCAGGCTTCTGTTGTACCGTGTACTAATAGAAATACTTCCACTTACTACGTGGCGACATCTACAATAATAAAAATAAATTAAAATTTTTAAATTGTAAGCGGTAAACGACCGAAAAGATTGATAGCAAGTACTTTAAACCTTTTCTTTGTAATTGGTGACCTCAATAATCCAGCAATCTTATAATTTGACGGCTTATACGTCTAGCACATCTGGCATTCTTTGCTATAATTGGCGATGAATTTTCGCATTTTAGGCCAAAAGTTATGACCTGAAATTCTTTTTGAGGTCCTCTCGACCCCATAGTATCTAGATGTTGGAGCATCAGTGTATTTTTGCATAATACGTTTTCTTCTACGTATTTTCTTCTGCCCAAAAAGGCCGAGAAAAAATGTTGACGACCAAGTTTGCATTTTCTGTTTGATATATGATCTTTAAATCATCTTTTTGTAGAGCCAGTGCCCATAGAACTAGTCGACCGGATAGTGATCTAAAATCCATCAAACATCGCAGTGCCTGAAAATCTTATCCCGCGATGACAGTTGCTCCATCTAAATATCTTTGACATTTTCAACGAACTATAAGACCGCTACGGCTTTTCATTCTGTGTTGTTGTAGTTTCTTTTGGCAGGTGTCAGAAGTGAGCTCGCGTACTCTGTAGATCTTTTGGCCTTCTCTTTACTTTGCATAAGTACTGCTCCAAATACTTAGTTAAATGCATAGGTCCCTAGAATATGTGTTAGCGTTTCATCAGCTTGACGTAAAATCGTAGCACAGGCCAAAAATACTTTGGACTTTCGGACATCTGATTCTGTTAGATGGAATATACCCACGTGTCACTACATTTTTCGAGTCAGTAAGTAGTTTTAACATTTTAGGAAAATTTAGTATAAACCGTTAAAACGACGTACACGTCTAAAGAAACATCCGTGAATGTGTGAGGTTTCTGGGTGGAGGCATGTTAAAAATTGGTAAAACCTTGTCCGGGTCGGCTTGAATGCCTTCTCAAACACCTTTACACTGAAACATCTGTCAAACCACTCCGGAAACAATTAATTAAGTGTTGACATTTTACTTAAAAATTTTTTTTAACTGAAAGCCGTCCTTTTTAATTAAAACATTTTGAAAGATATGGTGAATTTTATTTTATCCTTCCTTCTAGTATTTTATATCATGTTTTGGCTTTACAGAAACTTGCCAGTATTCGTTTTGTAGATCAATTGTTGACATGAAATATGTCTTTTTAGCTTTGTGTAGAAGTTCTTCTATTTCTAGCGTGGGGTACTTGTCGCTTGTAGTGATATTATAAAGTCTGAGGTAGGCTACACAAACTCTGAATCTAGAGTGTTGCGACAGGTGTATGATCTCCAGTATCTATTCAGTGTTCTGCATAAGGGCATTGAAGAAATAAAATTTGACGTAGTAACTTTTTCTCGAGTGACTGCATGTGGTTTTCTTTAACTTTTCGGGTACGTTGGAATAGTTCTTTTAAATTATTCACCTCCTGCCGCAGTACTTGTTCTCGAATACGATATAAGAGCTAACCGTAGACCGTTAATATTTTTCTAGGGTTTTCTTTGACTTAGAACGTGTCGTTGGGCTTAAAAAATTTATTTGCC
>JAUELO010007815.1:0-11638 GCA_032357855.1 Amphibolips quercusostensackenii
TCTTACTTCCCTTGAAAACAGAAAAATCTCAAAACAAAACCACACGATACTAAATTTGTTTTATTGGCAGCCAGACACGCATGCGTCAACTAGATGCTCAAGAGTCGCAAAAAAGGGATGAGTAGGGTTTCATTTGCCCAGGCTAGTCTCAGCATTTTAACGAAAAATGGTAGACGGGGTAGTTCAACCAAGCGCGATAAGATCCATTGGCGCAAATATTCTTCCTCGTCAATGAATTTAATGCAAAGAGTATATTATTTAAAAATAGGGTTAAAATTTATTGTTTCCTACATCAACAACCCGTACATGATTCAAAATTCAAGTTAGATAAAGTAAATAATTTATCAATTTAGAGCGGCTTATCCGCCTACCCGATACTACAAGGGCAAATCATCGTAAACAAATAATCGACTCAAACCGAAACATAAAAGTCACCTGCAAAAGCCAAAAGCAAGAATTCAATAAAGTGAGGTTATGGTTTTCCCGACAGGTGGCTAACATAGCGTCCAGAAACAAAATAAGCTCGTTTAATCGAGATGCGATTTTTCCGGTAGCTTACATTTCAGGTTTAAAATTAACATATCGCTGAACGACAAAAAATGCAGACTAAGCAAAATTGAAGAGACGCTAGTGCTACGGAACTCAAGGTAGCAGGATTTAGTTATTTTAGAAAATATGTCAATTCTGAGATTCATGTCCCGCCTTCTACTACAAAATTAGAGCTACAAGTCAATCGTATGAAGCAGGACATGAGAATCTATATGTCCAAATCGGCACATACTAGCGAAGCGAGCTGACCTTATTCAATTAAGATGATACTACACCAGAACCTCGATTGAGGATCGTCTGGTTAAGTAATTCTTTGAACTGCTTGTCTTTGGAGTTCTTCAGCTCGCGGAGTCGAGGAAAGTTTGTAAATAATGCGTCGCCACCAGTAGCGGAGTGATAAAAGCGGGCAGTGACTTCAGTGGATAACTTGATCAGCTGTCAGAATACGCGTCAGTTTGTAGTGTTTAGCGAGGTGTCTCGATTTCGGTTGTGTGACGACTTGTTAAAATGCTTAGAAAGAAGTAGATAATCTAAAATTGATAACCGATCGTATAATGTATGAAATTGAGCAAAATAAAGTGTACGTAAGCATTTAATGAGTGTTTGGCCTATTACCGTTATCAACTAAAGAATTTAATCAAAAATTCTATATCAATAACCTGTACACTGTTTTTATTTTACACTATTATTAATTCTCAATAAAAAACTTGCATAGAACTTCTTGTTCTTTTGATAAAACTACAAAGTTTATCACTGAAACAAAAGTAATTTTATTAAATGAAAATTTGACTATTTCATTATTATGTCGATAGATCTTGGTTTTGGCCCAAAATTTTACTTTTTATTGAAAAATTGAAGTACTTTATCAAAAATGCATTTCTTTGTAAATTAAAAAAATTGTTTTTCCTCAGTTAAAGACGCACGAAAATTCTAAATAATTCTCTTTTGTAAAAAATTCATTTTCACTTTACTTCAGGAAAATCCAACAGAACTGGTTCATACGACCCTGACTGTTTACGTTTTATTTAGTCGATTGAGGATCAAGGCTATTTGCAGGCAAGTCCTGAAACTGATCTTAAACCGGAGTTCTGGTGTACTTTTACTGATGAAGATTGCATACAGGCTGTCGATAAGGTACGCTACTGATTCACAGCACGTGGTGTACCTCGCTCATCTCGTTCTCTGCCGTGCCGCCAAAACGGGAGAAATGATAGGAGCGGATTATCAGTGTACTGTAACTGAGAATAAACGAAAATATTTAAGCGTGGATCTGCAGCATTCCTGGTAAATGAGGAAGCGCTCGTCCTCTCTCGAGTGAGAGTGTCCGCATTGACAAATTACACAACAAAATCTAAGACAACCAGTCCTACTTCTGGTCCTCAATGCGGGAGTAGTGAAGTAGACTGAACTCTCGGTCCAGTGCCGTAGCGTCGAGGGCCCGTGTTAGTAGATGTAAGGACTTTCTTCTACATAAGGATTACTGGTGCTAACCAAGGTGTCGCACCAAGACGACTAATTTTGTTCCCAAAGGCTAGAGAAAATGATCCGGAGTCATCCCTGGCTCTAAAGACATCCCAGGTTTCCAGCCAGGTTTCGGGAGTATTGGAGACAGCAAACGGAAAGGCTTTTATTTGAGCTGTGCTTGAAGAAAATTGAACTAAATAAGAAGCTCCCAGCATATAAGTCAATATAATTAAACTTTCTCCATTTTTCAAACTACTCATACTAAAATAAGAAGACATTAAAAAAGGAAATATAATCTCTTTATCTTAATTCTAAATGCCAAGGGCTTCATTTTGAGCTCTCCCTAAAGTAAATCGTAGTAAACGAAAAGATTTAGCACAGGGGTCTAAAAGGAACAAATGTGTCCAATTTGCCTAATTTTTCTTCCAAAAACTGATACAAAAAAAAGCAACACAGAAAATTTTATTTTTTTATTTCTATGCTTTATGTCAAGAGCATTAATTTGAGCTACCCTGAAAAAAAATTGTCCTAAATGAAAAGCTTTCAGCATAGGGGTGAATATAATAAAAATTTTGACATTTGCCTTGTTTTTAAAATATTGATATTAATAGAAGAAAAAAAACTAGAACAAAGTCAATTTCATTTTTTCATCCTAATTCTATATGCAAAGAGCTTCAATGCGAGCAATTCACAAAGAAAGTCGTACTGAACGAAAAGCTTCAGCAAAGGAGAAGAAAGAAAATTTTTGCAATTTTATTTATTTTTCTTTAAGTTCAACCGCTATTATCAGAAAAAAAAAATTTTATTTAAAAAAAAAAATGGAAAATTTTATTTTTGATCTTAACTCTT
Source organism: Amphibolips quercusostensackenii (assembly GCA_032357855.1). NCBI lineage: Eukaryota > Metazoa > Arthropoda > Insecta > Hymenoptera > Cynipidae > Amphibolips > Amphibolips quercusostensackenii. The sequence continues at coordinate 2,863 of JAUELO010007815.1, forward strand.
CAAGTCAAGAGTTTTAGTTTGAGCTGTCTTGAAAGAAAATTGGGTTAAATAAAAAGCTTCCAGCATAGGGGTCAATATAATAACATTTTTGCTTTTTTTTTTTGAACTACCTATACCAAAATAAAAAACTCTAACACAGCAAATTTTATTTGTTTGTCTAAATTCTACATGCCAAGAGCTCCAATTTCATCCGCCTTCAAGAAAATCATGATAAACGGAAAGCTCCAGCAAAGGTGTCCAAAACAATTTGCCATGTTCGTAAAAACTTTTTTTTCTCACTCAGTGGGTCCTAAAATTTCGAGATTTGATGCGATTGATTGATTAAGCGACATTCGTGCATCAGCTATTCATTAAATATTAACCTAACTAATGGCTAACTACTTGGATCAAGTTTAATTTTTTAACACACACATTTTCACTCTCATCATGATATTGTGAAACCAAAATGGCAAAAATACAAAAAAAATATTTTTTTAAGACAAAACTTCAACAGAAATAGTTCGTGCGGCCCTGATTATGTATTGTTTGAAGAGTCCCAAGATAAAACGTAAGCCGTTGAGGGTACCTCCAGGACGGTTTTTTATAGCGGGACTGCAGTATACCACTTCGTAATTAAAACGTACATAATGCTGACTTGGGACGTTTTTGAGACGATAATGGTCCGATCTTAATTAAATTTACTGTTCAGTGTTTTTTTAAGCCGCTAATTTGAAACTAAACATTAACATTTTCAAAAAAATAAGAAATTTTCAGCTCCAAAGTGCTTAAGCAATTCAGACGTTTCGTTCTTTTTACATTCTTATTCTGATGAGGAGGTATTTGTTTTTTACATTCTCATCCTATAATGAGAAGATATTAGATTTGTGTGAAATTTCACTCCCCCAGTTTTTGTCAAATATCTACGTTTTGAGAACCCCTGAACCCAAAAAACAGGTTTTCACGAACGTGTCTGTCTGTATGTCTGTATTTCTGGGTGTGAGCACGATAAGTTAAAAAAAATTATCTATTAGATTGGCCTTTCTTTTTTGTGGATTTAGAAATTCTACGCATGGTTATATGCAATACCCAAAAAGATAAACAATTTATTCTAATGACTTTTTCTGATAAAACAAAAATTACCGGAGCACCGAAAAATAACATTGACAATAAAAAAATGAAATTTTTGGAGAAACAATGCAAGGTATCTTTTTTGGTTAGGAATTCAAATACTTAGTAGAAAGTGAAACTACTTTGTTGGAAATTAATCTTTTTTATTGATGATTCATATTTTTGTTCAAAATACACTTCTTTAATGTAATTATTTTGTTCAAATTTTGTGTTTGAAAAATAATGTTTTAAACTGGAATTTTGATTATTTTATGTTTAATGAAAAATTTATATTCCTTAGCTTAAACTTTAATTGCTTATTTGAAAATTTCTCTTTTTTTTTAAATTATTTTTTTTTATATCAAATTAATATTTCTCGTTAAAAATTCATTTTTCTCAATCAAAAATTGAACTATTAGGTTTGAAATGCCTTTAAAATTTAAAATATTTCTTCATTACTCTGAATATTTTATTAGAAATTAATCTTTTTGGGTAAAAAATTAAATTTAAAAACAAATACAAAGTTAGTAATTTGTATATCAAGAACATATAACACGGAATGCCAAGCGCACGATCCATGTATTTCGGAACGCGAATCGCGACGAATAAATCGCGTTCCGTAAGCAACACTTTTTTCAAACTCTTTTGTTTCTATTATATGGTGCGCAGAACCGAGCGTAGGGCGCGAGGTTTAAATTATTTTTAAATCAAATATCGCGCGCGAAGCGGAGGTGTCCAGATGAAAATGTTTTCCTTGAGGTCAATAGAACCTTAAGTAAATTAGTTTTCTTCATTTAAAACTAAAGTAATTGAACCAAAAGTATGTAACAGCTATAAAGCTTACAAAGCGAGCAATAGCTCGCGAAGCAAATTCGTTTATATAATTAACGCTATAGAGCCTTAGGCAATACACTTTATTTTTAATCTAGAATAAAAAAAATTAACAATTACTTTCATTGTGGAGGTTTCAACAATTTTATAATATTTGCAAGTGAACTTCTTTTCTTTATCTAAGTCGAGCACGATGTGCAAAAATTAAAAAGAGCCGAGCGCGGAGCGCAAGACACTACAGCCGCGTGCCTTAGCGGCGCTCAAAATCGCGAGCGAAGCGAGTCGTGCGCGAAGTGCGCGATGAGAATGTGGCCGCAAAGCAGGCAGACTTATTTTGTTCAAATCGTGAAAAATAACATTAAGTTAAAAAAATTAAATTAATGGAAAAAAGACACAACTTGCAATAAAATGTATAATAACAAAATTGTTTTTGCATTCTAATTAAAAAAGGTATTCGATTTGTGTAAAATTTGACCCTATGCCCCTGTTTTTGTCAAATGTACACGTTTTAAGACCATCTGTGAGTGTAGGTTTTTAGTCTGTTAGCACACAAGCTTTCAAAAGAATTGAGTAATTGGATTGGCCTTTGGTATAATATCTTACTCTCTTAAACGGAAGGTCGAGTTTGTTAGCCAGACATTTTTAGTAAAAATTGAAGAAGTTAGAGCATTTTTACAATTATTAGAAAAAATTTTTTTCAAGATTTAAAAAGTCTGTTTACAGATACTTGTAATAAGCAAAAAAACAAACAATTTATCCTAATAATTTTAATCAATAAAAATCGAAGTACAAAAGTTACAGCTATGCTTAATGTAACAAGAACGAATGAAAATAAAAATTCAAAGCAAAATAACGTACGACATGAAACAAATCAGGAGGAGCAAAACGTTGTTTTTTAAAACTTGACAGAATTAACGTAACAATTTTTTTAATCTTCTTGGAAAATCAAAAATTTAAATTTTGATTGCACAAAAAATAATACACAATCAAAAATTCCATTTTGCGGTAAAACTATACAAGATACAAAAAGGATGAATTAAAAATATTGTGCACTTAGGAAAGATCTACAAATTTGTTACAGATCGCCTTTTGATAGGACGCGCAGTTTTTGTTTTATTCATAAAAAGCTGCTTTAAAAAAGAAAGAATTAAATTTTTAGGTAAACGACACAAGACAAAAATTTGAATAGCCAAAATTTGTTTACTCAAAAAATAAACTACAAATTTGTTGTTAATTATTTTCTTAATGAAATGCGTTGTTTTTGTTTTAATCGTGAAAAAGAACATTAGCATTAAACAAATTAAACTTTTGTGAAAACGACGCAAAGTACGAAAAAAAAATGAATCAACAAACAGTGTGTTTTCAAAAAAGATTCACCAATTTGTTAGAGAGCACTTTTTGATATGACGCGTGGTTTTTTTTCGTTGAGGAATGCATTAGTTTGTTAAAAATTCGTCATTTCTGGCGGAATTGAGTTCTTTTTAGATTAAAATAAAAATATTTTTTGGTTGAAATTTTAACCATTATATTTCATTTAAGAATTCATCTTTTTTATGAAACTTTAACTACTTAGTAGTAAGTGAAACTACTTTGCTTGTAATGATTATTTTTGGTTTATGGTTCATGATTTCAGTTGAATATCCTTTTTTTTTACATTTAACTATTTTATTAAAAATTTTGGTGGTGAAAATTAATTTTTCTAACTAAAAATGTAATTAATCCATGTTTGGTTAACAATTTATCTTCTTCAGTTTAAACTTCATCTATTTATTTCAAAATTCCTCTATTTTGTTAAAAATTAAAATTTTATTTCAAATAAAGTTAATATTGTTGGTTAAAAATTCATTTTTTAGATTACAAATTTAACTCTACGGTTAAAAAGTTCTTTAACATTTGAAATATTTGTTTCATATATCTGAAAATTTAGGTAAAAATTAATCTTTTTGGCTAGAAAATTACATTTTAAATCAAATACAAATTCAGTAATTTGTATATAAAGAGCATATAACACGGATCGCAAAGCACACGATTAATGTATTTGGAAGCGCGAAGCGCGACGACCAAATCGCGTGCTTTTATCAAACTTTTTTGTATATATCATACGGTTTACAGAACCAATCGTGGGGCGCAAGGTTCAAATGATTTTTAAATCAAATCTCGAGCGCAAAGCGCGAGTGTCCGAATGAGAATGTTTTTCTTAAGGTCGATAGAAACTTAAGTAAATTAGTTCTCCTCCTTATATAAAACTAAAGTAATTAAACAAAAAGCATGTAACAGCGATAAAGATTACAAAGTAAGCATTAGCTCGCGAAGCGCGCAAAAGCAAGTGTATATAACAGAGAGTGTATATATAATTCTCAGAAAATTTGTACTTATAAATTTGTCCGATAGAGCCGTGGGTAAATGAAGTTCCTTTTAAATCTAAAATGAAAAACAATTTACAACTACTTTAATCGTAGAGGTTTTAAAAATTTTACAATATTTGCAAGTAAACTCCTTATATCTATCTAAGTCGAGCGCATAGCGCGAGGCAAAAATTATCCGAGCGCGTAGCGCGAGGTAAACATAATCGAGCGTGAAGCGCGAGATACAACAGCCGCGCGCCTAAGGAAGCGGAAATGTCTAAAACATATATTGTTTAAAAGAGTGTGAGTGAATATTAGTTTACCGTAAGAGAAAACGTAATGATGTAAAAAGTTTTACATTGTGACACAAAAAATTAAGAAAATTTTTAAACGTTTTATTTTCTAACTCAGGCCCAAGGGGAATAAGTGTCAACTGGATAGATCCAACCAAAAAGTTTTGATGATTTAATAAAATATTTTCTGAAATAAACAAAACGATTCAAACAAAAACTTTAAATAATTGAAGCTAACGAATTCGGTAAACAGAGTAAAAATTTTGTTTATTTAACTGGGATTTTTTGGAAATCAACCTGATGCGGTTAACAAAACGATTTTGTTGAATGAAGGGTAGGGAGGAAGGAAGGTGAAAGGTAGGGAGGTAAAAGGTAGGGAGGTAAAGGTAGGGAGGTAGTCGGGAGGTAAATAAATTCGGCAATGTTAATTTCTTATTTTAGAATATTCTTATTTAGAATAATAACATTTTTTTCACAACATGTATGTGAATTTAAGTATGTTTTTGATTTTGATATTATTTAAATCTTGTCCAGAGAAAATAATACTTTTAAAAGACGTATTATTGAATTAATATTTAATATACATAGAGAAACTCTAATAACTCTAAAAACTGTAATGGTGAATATAAAACAAATATATGAAACCATTTTACATTACCCCACGCCCCTCCTTTTTACATTCTTTTTACTTAATTCAATAACATTTTATTCAATCTTATATTCACAAGCTTTAGCGCATTTACATCGGAAGATTATTAAAAGTTTACACTCCAACAATTGCGACTTTTTATAACAATTAGTTTTGTATTATCCGTCTGTAAACATCGTTTCAAATGTGTGACACTTTCATAAACTATTGGAGACTCTCCAATATCTTTGAGGCTTCAATTGGACAAAAATGTTATCTTTTAAGCCATTCTTTTAAATAAGTTATTTTTATGAAATATCACATTTTTTGACTCGGGTATAATAATTTAAATTATTGTCAAAACCACTATTTTCTTACGGTATAAACTATACGACCTTTACGTTTACAAATATTCTTTTTAATAAAATGTAGATTAGCGTATCAACGCTTGAGAAAGACCCGCAGTGTGGTCGAAACGTTGAGGCTTTCCTTAAAGAAATAAATATTTATTAAACTTTTTTTCGGATTCTTTAGTTATCATTTTATCGATGACCGTGAGAACCAAAATATTTGCTGAAATTTGATGTAATATAATAAAAGGAAGTGTTTGGGGGTTCAATCCTGTGCAAAGCTGTGTATCTTGCGGACATTTCGTGAACATTACAGTACACTTCTTCAGGGCTAACCTGAAAGAGAAATTTAAGGTAATGTTGTTCATATATATGACCCGTGTCAAGTTGGCCCCCCGTAGTTCCAATTTTTAAAATTTTTTTCATGCATACGTATGTACGTCGTTTGTACTGTTTGTACATGCAAGATTTTCGTTTGTACCCTCCTAGTTACAAAATTCCGGGCAAAACTAATTTTCGGGGGCTAACTTTACGTAGCCCCCCGAAGTTAACATTTTTCAAATTTTCTTTTTTCATACGTTTGTACGTCGTTTGTATTGTTTGTACATTCAAGATTTACGTTTGTACTCTCATGGTTTCGAAATTAGGGGCAAATCAAAATTCTGTGTCAGACCCCCGAAGGTAATATTTTCCAAATTTTCTTTTTGCACACGTTTCTACGTCATTTGTTCTGTTTGCACATACAAGATTTTTGTTTTTACCATCATGGTTACGAAATAAGGGGCGAATAGAAAGTCCGTGTCAGCACCCCAAAGTGTGAATTTTAAAAATTTTTTTTTGCATACGTTTGCACGTCGTTTGTACTGTTTGTACATTCAAAATTTTCGCTTGTACAGTCATGGTTATGAAATGAGAGGCAAATCAAAATTCCGTTTAAGCCCTCCGAATTTTATATTTTTGAAATTTTCTTTTTGCATACGTTCTCACGTCGTTTGTTATCTTTGCACATATAAGATTTTTGTTTGTGCCCTCATAGTTATGAAATTAGGGGCAAAACAAAATTCCGTGTCAGCCACCTGAAGTGTGAATTTTTCAAATTCTCTTTCTGCATACGTTTTTACGTGGTTTTTAGTATTTGTACATCCAAGATTTTTGTTTGTACGATAATAGTTACGAAATTAGGGGCAAATCAGAATTCCGTGTCAGCCCTCCAAAATTTAAATTTAGTAAATTTTCTTTTTTCATACGTTTTTACGTGGTTTCTACTGTATGTACATATGAGATTTTTGTTTGTACCTTAATGGTTACGAAACTAGGAGCAAATCGAAATTCCGTGTCAGCCCCCCAAAGTTTAAATTTTTCAAATTTTCTTTTCGCATACGTTTCTACGTGGTTTTTACTATTAGTTTATCTAAAACTTTTGTTTGTACCCTTATGGTTACGAAATTATGGGCAAATCAAAATTCCGTGCCAGCCCTCTAAAGTTTAAATTTTTTAACTTTTTTTTTGCATACATTTGTACGTGGTTTGTGCTGTTTGTATGTATAAGATTTTTTTTTGTACCCTTATGTTTACAATATAATGGGCAAATCAAAATTCCGTGTTAGCCCTCCGAAATTTAAATTTTGTAAATTTTCTTTTTGCATACGTTTGTACGTCGTTTGTACTGTTTGTACATACAAGATTTTTTTTTGTACCATCAGGGTGACGAAACTATGAGCAAATCAAAATTTTGTGTCAGCGCTCTGAAGTTTAAATTAAAAAAAAATTTTTTTTGCAAACGTTTTAAGTCGTTTGTACTGTTTGAGCAAATAGCCAGAGAAACTGACTCGTGCAGTCGGGCGAGCTCGGTTTCGTGTTCGAGCATTTTCGGCTTTACACGAGGCTGATCTTAGCACACGTAACAGAGTCAGCTCACCGACACGCTACGTTTGCATGCATTACTTTCAGATTAGAAAGTAGTGGGGGCTGAAAAGTCCCACGTTCTGGAGACTCTAAATCAAAGACCATGGATATTAGGGACACGCTCGATAAATATCTGTATAATGAAAATGTTAAAAACTCAGTTGAGGAATCCCCGGTTCATTAATTCCTAGAACTGTTGGTCAAAACAGTTTTTCAGCTCGCAGAGTCGAGGTAAGGTCTATAATGCATCTCCACTCGTAGCGGAGCGATAAAAGTGGGCAGTGCCCTCAGTGGATAATTTGATAAGCTGTAAGAATACGTGTCAGTTTGTTTTCAGTGTTTAGTAATATGGTCCAAAAATGTATTAAAATTTTTTATGCACATTGCGTGAATATTGGTTTGAATACACACAAAATAAAAACATTTCTGTCGGTTAAAAAAAAAAATATTCAGAGGTAACGTGATTTGATTAAGAACCTCATATATTCAGTAAACTGAGTTAAAACTCAATATTTCTCTACACAATTAGTAATATAATACGAATAAAATATTAATTTTTAAGTATGACCGACATTATTCTGTTTTATAGGATCTCAAAAAAAGCCCATCTTTTGGCGTTTTTAGCAATGTTCTCTTAGGATCGAGATTAAAAGTCGCGGTTTTTAAACCAATTTTCCACTTTTTGTGCAACTTTCAATTAGAGTGAGGTGATATTTAATTAAGCTCAACAAACATTATTGTGGAAGCAATTTATTGTTATTTTTTAATAATGTTTGTGACTAATGCCAGAGATTGCGGTTTTTTCAGAAATTTGTAACTTTTTGTCTACTTTTCCTTTAAAGTGAGTTCATATATAATTTTGCTTTTATTTCGATTTAGCAAAAATAATTGTCAAAAAAAATTATTATTTTTCGTAGCTATCGTATACTATATTAATACTAGACAGTATTAATTTATCAAAGTAATAACTTATTCAAACTAACCAAAATCCATGTTAAAACAGTTTATTATAATGCATTGTTCATAATATTCTTTTTGATTAATGTTAGAAAATTGCAGTTCTTTCTAAAGTTTATAATTATTTGACTATTTTTCACTTGGAGTGACTTGATAATTCATTATACTGAGCAAAAATAATTGTTCAAATAAACTATGTTTGTTAATAACTATGTTCATATATAATAACACTGGTCAACAAAATGTGACCTATGTGCTCATGGAATGAGACATGTCATTTTTAGAGTAGTTTCTTGTGCTGAATCCGAATCTGGCCTCCAGTTTTCTGCAGCACGTCAGGTTTTCGAGATTTTTTAGATCAACATTTTTTTTGAAAAATTA
>JAUELO010007832.1:0-11637 GCA_032357855.1 Amphibolips quercusostensackenii
ATATCCCTGGCGGATAAAATGAATGGAATAGAGACGCTAAAGAACATCCTTACAGTATTTACATAGTATCCTTTTCGTATCTGCAAAAAACTCAATAAAAACAGCAAGATGAACATTTAAATGTAGCGTGTCCGTTTAGTGCATTCTTTTCACCAGGGATTCCATACATATTTGGTCTAACTAAAGACGTTGACTTTTAAAAAATTTAACAGTTTTCTAAATTTTCAATGTTACATCGTAAGAAACTATGGCCCTATTAAAATAAAGGTATTTGCTTTTCCGTAGTTGTTTGATAATTTTTTTTTTAATAATCAAAGTTTCTAATGCTAGGCATACCCCATTGCACAGTTAATGACGAGGGCCTTGCTGACGTGGAGAAGGGACGGCCAGGTTAGGGTGGACGGAGCTGTCTCTCTTGAGGTCATCAGTTGGATTCAAAGATTCAGCGCATTGCCTTGTTGTGGTATGTAGATATGTGTGTGTATGTGTTCATTGATCGAAATTGGCCAGCGACCATCGAGCGATAAACCCCTCCAGATAAAGACCTTGCCCAAAGAGATTGCTATTTCTTTTTCGAGTCTTTTCAAAGTCGACTAGTGACCCCCTAGGATAGTCCTCTCGACGTGGAGCCTCTTCCTTGGGAGGTAACTAGCCTTTTTTGAGGGACTTGCAGTTTAAGGTGGGTTCCAAACCACTAAAGCCATGACAGAATTACATAAAATTACATAGTACAAAGACAATTTTGTCAAAATATAAACCGAGAAGCTGCTAAAATACCTAAATTATGACTAATCAAAGTATAACTTTTGAATTTCGTATCACACTAACCCGCATCGACCCTAATGATTTTGGTTTGAAATTTAGTGAGAAGCGATGAACTAGTTCATGCTTTATGTAAACGGTTTTAAACAGTTTTAACAAGGTAAAAGGGACTGGCTGGTTACAATATTTTAGCCTGTATTTTTTCACCGTTTGCAGTTCGTAAACAGTGTTGTCATCGCAATGTCAATTCCTCGCCATCTAACGATCCGTTAGTATTAGCGAGTACTCGGACAGCTGCTGCATTTTGAATGAAAACAGAGATAGTCGAGCTGAAATAGAGCTTCGTATATTTTAGTGTTTCGACAGTCAAGTGGTCGACTTGCACAGGTGCAGGTGTTGAAACAGCGGTAGCGAACAGGAGATCGATCGATGGAAATGGATGTACAGGAAAGGCTGTTCTAGTTAGAGAGAGAGATATAGAGAGTGAGAGAGAGAAGGGGGGAGAAGAAAGAGAAAGAGAGATACAAAGAGGGAGCAGAACTGATGTACATAGTTTTTTATTGTTTGTTTAAAGTCATTGAATAGCATCAGGTAACTAAATCTTTTCCTATATAGGGGAGTCAAACCCTGCAAGAAAACACTTCCCATGTTATTTCATTTACGATTCAATGCTGCTTGATTGACGAGGCTCTTTTTAGCCACGTCTAGGATACACATTGTTTTGTTAACGAGAGCTTTACTGCATTCTAAATTGTCCTTTTTCACAGAAATCCGACGTCAATGGATACTTGATCATCCTAAAATTTTATACAAACAAGGTCCTTTGTTTCTGAAATTAATTGGCTTTGAAATGAAGATCCTTCCATTTGGGGATGAATGGAGGAATACTAGAAAGACTTGTACTGATTGCAGTAGGGCGATTATGTAATTTAATTTCACTTTTATATCGCTTTCATATGAATCACCTTATTTCAGTTATTTGCCAAAATTCACAACGACCTGGCCTTTTTTTACGACCGATGCAAATATATAATTTTTCGCCTGCCCCGAAAAAGCCAAAGAGCACCGCAAGGAAATATTTGAAAAATTTCAGGGTTAAAATAGTAGGCCTCGGTCTCATTTTAAAAATTAAAATAGTGTCAACAGTAGCATAAATTTTCAAAAATAGTAGAAAATTAAGATCAAGTTGCAATTTTTTCAATATTACATGGAGGGTTCAACTATTTTTTATATCTGATATGCAACATACATCTCCCATAAAATCTCGTAAAAATCCGTTGGAATCCTTTCAGAAAACCCGAGAATCTGTTGTTGATATTTTCTGAAAATCCATTGCTTGTGAAATCCTTTGGAATCCCTTAGTTCTAGGAAAATTCCTTGAAATGTCTGGAATCACTGAAATCCATAAGGATTCCAAATAGTCCCTTGAAATTCAATTAAATTTCTTTTCTAATTTTCTCCAGAAACACGTTGAAATCCCTTGAAATATTTTAAAAAGCACTGATATCCTGGATAACTTCTGGAAATCCTTTGAAGTTATCTGAAATCCTACGAAGTTCTTTGACAACCCTTCAAAATATCTACATCTTGGTATATTCCTTAAATTTTTTTTTAATTACCCTCAATACTTTAAAATTCTTTAAAATGACTAGAAATTCATAACATCCAATAAATTTGGTAAAATCATTAGTAACCTTGCAAACATGAATAATAATCCCCTAAAATAGTAATGCCCTAAGCCATTGAAAAATCTACAACGTCGTTCAAAATTCCTTAAAATATATTAAAATCTGTGAAACCTCCTAAAATTCTGTGAAATCAACAAAATCAGATAAGGACCTTTAACATCCCGTCAAATATTTAATATTTATCGAAATACCTTAAAATCCTCTGTTATACCATAAAAGTTTTTAAATTCCTAAAAATTTTTGAAATCTTTAAAAAATTGTTGAATTCTTTTAAAATTTTTATATTCTATCAAAATGCATTAAAATCTATTTATAAATCCTTGAATTTTCTTGAAATCCAGTAAAATCCATGAAAACTCTCCAGTTTTTCTTAATCCCTTGAAATCTATAGAAATTCCTTGCAACCTTGTAGAATCTTTTAATTTCTTTTGAAATCTTTTGAATCCCTGAAATATTGTGAAATTCTCTTAAATCTCTCAAATCTTTTCGAAAATTCTACAAAATTATTTAAAATTGACTAGAAATTTTATAACCTTTTTGAGTTATCTATGATCAGGATGGCCACTTAATCAAGGGAAAAAAAGTGATTAAAGCTAAAGTGCATATCAATACATTCAAGTTGATTTCTTTCAAATTTTAAACTTCTAAATTTGATGCTTAAAACATTTTCAATTTAAAAATATTTTACTTTAAGGCTAAGTAATTTACACAGATAAAATGAAAACTTTCAACACTTCCTAACTAAAATTTTTTTTCATAAATGCAGCGACACTGTATAAATGTTGATTTTTAAAAATTGAAGAGTTTAAATATTTTGGTTAAGAATACAAGTCCCCGTTATTATTTTCAATGATCTGAATTAAAGAATAAATCAATAAATTTGTAAATGTTCAAAATTATATAATTTTAAGCAATTTTCAGTTAGAAACATTTTAAGTTTCTTTTAAACTGAACACTTTTTAAACTAGAAGCTAAATTATTTTTCTGCTTAGTAGCTTGAAATAAATAATTGTTTGATTGTTTTTTATACACCAACATTCAGCACTTTCACTCAAGAAGTTTAAATTTGACATTCTAAAATTTGAAAGATTAAACACTTCCTATTTCCAACAATTCAGTTTTAGATTGTTTGGTTTTAAATATTTGATTTACAATTGCTCGTTTCAAATAACCAGTTAAATGTTGCAAAATATTTAAGAAAAATTGTTCGCTTTTGTGAATTAAAAACTTTAAAATTCAATGGGTAAAAAATGGAAAATTTTAAATTAAAACAATATTTGGTTACGACTTGAAATTGAATTAACGCTGTTAACTATGAACCTATTAATTTTAAGTTATTTAAATATTAAAAATAGTTTGTAAAGTTACCATTTGACGTTTACATTTTTTTAACTAATAAGGCTTTCGAATTGAAATACTTTCATTTTCAATGTTGAAATGTGTAAATTGTGCAATTTTCAATAGTTTTAGAATTCTCTCATAAAATAAATTATTTTTCCATTTTTAGAACTCCAACTTTGAAAAATCATTAATTAATTTATATTTGCAGTTGAGCAATTTGAAATTTTTTTTAAAAACATTTTTATTACAAGCGCTTCAGTTTATAATTATTTAAGTCTTCGAAATTACATTTCAAAATTCTTTGAATTAAAAATCTAGGATTAAAAATGAAGAGCTAAAATTGGAAAATTTTTAATGCGAAATATTCTAGAATTACGCATGGTAAACTGAATGATTTTACAATTAAAAAATTTAACAATTAAACTTAACCTTGAAAAGAAATTAAAACAGGACTTTTTTATATTGCATCACATCACTTGATATAAGATTTGCGATATTTCAAGTGACTGAATAGATTTTTCCTCGCAGAATATGCAAAAATTCACGAACAAAAAATAAATTCACTGTCATTTCCTGGTCCGGCGCCACAGTGGGACAAAAAAATTACGCGTGGACAAATTAATTTTTAGCCTACACTATTTATCTGATTCAAAAGGTTTTTTTTTAATAAAATATTTTTAAATTATTAGAAGATTTGTGTAATTAGATTTTTTAAATTGTTTAAAAATTTTTTAGTTAACAACAAAGTTAATTTTTTTTTTAATTTTTCCAAGTGCCATTTCTTTTAAGACATTCAGATTGATCAAAGAAGATCTTAAAACAGTGTAACAACTATATAAAAATTATTTTCAGTTAAATGGAATAGTTTAAAAAATTGTTATTGTGTTATAAACAAATTAATTGAGAAGTAATTTTTTGGGATTGGCAATGTTTAGCTCATTGAAATCAATATATTTTGTATAAAATGTGGGAGAAATTAATATTTTGTTACCATTAATTGAGAATAGATGCTTTTCGGTAATTGTTTAAACAATTTTCATAAACAAAGTCACGGTTTGGCGACTCTTTGATGAATAGGCTTAATTTTAATATACGAAATCAACTAACAATAATCTTTTAATGACTCTTTGCAAATTGACACCAATTATTCATTATTTAAACACTAGTTATAGAAAATGAATTTTTTTTTTTGCCGATTGACAACCTCGATTGTTTTTCATTTCAATGAACTTACGTAATATTCAAATTCAATTTGAATAAAGAATAATTCTTGTCAATTTGCAAAGTATCATAGCGAAGAGTCATCGGAAAGACACTCTTAGTTGATTTTTTATACAAAAATTGCACCTGTTCATTGTAACTGTTAATTTTTGCATGCAAGATGGTTTGAATAATTAGGACTTTTTTTTTAATTTGCAAAGTGTCACAGCAAAGATTCATCGGAAAAACATACCTAGTTGATTCCATAAACAAAAATTAAACCTATTCATCAAAAAGTCACCAAGCTGTGAATTTGTTTATAAAAATTGTGCTTAAAATAAAAAGGAGCATTTTTTTTATAAATGTTGATAGAAAATTCATTTCTCTTATATTTTATATAAGATATATTAATTTCAATGAGCTAAACATTAGCCATCCCAAAACATGACTTTCCTCTATTAATTTTTTTATAACACAATAACATTTTTTTCATAATTCTGACCAACTATAAATTATCCCTATAGTTGTAAAACTGTTTTAAGATATTCTGTGATCAATCTGAATGTCGTAAAAGAAATGGTATTTGGGGAAAGTTGAAAAAATTTCTACTTTGTTGTTAAATAACAAATAGAAGAAACATCTAATTATACAAGTCTTTTTAAAATTTAAAAAGCGTTTATTTAAAAAAAAAAAGGTTGAAATCAGATAAATAGTGTAGGGAAAAAATTGATTTGTCCACGGGTACTTTTTTTGACCCACTGTGCGGCGGCCACCTAATAATCCTACGATATTCTCTGAAACTCCATCAAATACCTGGATATTTTGAAAAATACACCATACACTTTGAAATCCTTGAAAAATTTCTAAATCCTCTATATCTCATGATATACCTTAGAATATCTTAAAAAATGTCAAGTCTTTTGAAATTCTCGTCAAAATGTTTAAATCTTTAAAAAAATATCCTCAACTACAGCGTGTTTGATGATTTCCACTACGCTTTGATTCAAAACAAAAAATTTTACTTTCATAGAAATAAATTCTAAAAATAACAAGAAATTTAGTACATATTAATTTAAAAATAAAAGACGTAACAGCAAAAAAAAATTACGACTGTGTAGATTTTTTCATAAAATGTTCTTTGCTGGCAATTTTTTTTTATAAAATATTAAAATAATTTTTCAACTAAAAAATGTGTTTGATAATTTTGTATTTTTAATACAAAATGATTTTGTACGGACAAAATTATTTCATTTTTACCGAAATAATTTCTGATGATAACAGAACATTCATTGCATATTTTCCTAAATTCTTTAACTATAATGTTTTTATTCAAAAGCAAAATCAAGTAATTATGCAACTGCAATGTTTTTGAAAAGTTTGTATTTTTTGTGCAATTTGATTTTTGAAATGACATTACTTTTAATAAATAATTTTCGATGATAACAGAAAACACAATACATTTAAATTCCAAAACTGAAAATTAAAAAAGTTTCAAAAACAAAGAAATTTGTTAAAAAAAATTAGTACACAAGAAATTAAAGAAAACATTTCTTATCAAAAGAAGGTCGTTAAAATAATGGTTTAAGAAAAAATTGTTTAAACGCAATGTTTCTTGACCATTTTTATTCATACTACTGTAAAATATTTTTTTTCATCAACAATACGTCAAACAAGTAAACATTTTTTTAGTAAAGAATATTTAAATAATTATTTAACTACAAGGTTTTTTTTTATTCCCGTATTTTTACTACCGCGCGATTTTCAAGGTAATAACATTTTTCTCACACAGACTTAATTCTTCAATTACTTAAAATTATTTATCTAATTTAAAGAAATGGTTTTGAGGGTATTTTTCATACAAAAAGATTGTTCATAAAATAAAAAATAAAATTTTCTTCCATAATATATACGTCGCTTAAAAGTATTTTTGAGAAAATTCTTTGACTGCAATGTTTTCTGACAACTTTCTTAAACATTTTTAAAAATTTTTCTGAGATTGATGGAAAGTTTTTTATAAATTCATAAAAAACTGCCGGAAATATGTGCTTTGCGAAATAGTATGCGACGCCGCGCTGTAACGATTGCACTGTAAACACGTTGGGCAATCATCAGGGCATTTTCATTATCACAAGTATTCGTTAAAGAAAGCAAATGTCAGTATAAAAAATTCTGTATTTTTACTTTATATAAGCCTGTATTAAACAAAATTTTTTTTTTGAATTTCAAAAGTATTGGGCGAGTTATTGAATCCATTTGCTCAATTTGAAAAAATAGCAGTATTAGTGTCATTTTTAAAAAAAAAAATTTTTTAAGTGTCATAAAGTGTCAATTGTGTCTGACAAAAAAAAATCCCCTTTAGATTAATTATCCATATATAGATTTTAAACGTTTGCATTAAATTATGAAAATTAGGCACCTAAGCAAAAAACCAAAAACACTTTTGAATTCTTTTCGAAAATATCTATGTATGCCTTTTCCCAAAAGTTTCTTAAACAACTTAATTATTTGTATTCGTCCCTGAAATATCTAGCTGTTCCTTTTATAAAATTATTTTTCAACTAATTGAATCATTTGTTAATGAACGTACATTTTCGTGGCTTCAGGTATGGATTTGAAGATTTTGTAATTAATCATGAGCAAACTATGTATCCGATCAAAAAAAAAAAATACTTTTCAATTTGTCTCCCACATATTTAGGTGTACTTTTCCAAAACAATTTTTTAACAATTACATAATTTCTTATATTTCTGTACTTTCATTAAAAACTAAGCTTTCGGTCGAAAAACCAACAGGATTGCATTCGTCTTGAAAATTTATAGATGCGCTTTTTTATACTTATTTTTAAAATAATTAGCTTATTTGATAATAAGCGTACATTTTCGTGACTCAAGATATAAATTTGAAACTTTTGTAATTTATTATAAATAACTAAGTATTCGACGAAAAACCAAAAAACACTTTTAGATTCATCTCCTAAATGTCTAGGTGCACCTTTTTAGTTTTTTAGAACCATTTTTAAACAATTGCAATTCTTGAAACTTCTGTAATTGTTATAAGCGAACTAAGTATCAGATCAAAAAACTATAAGAACCATTGGATTTTTCTGCGAATGATTAAGGTGGACCATTTTGTTTTTCTTTTGAGCCATTTTTGAACAATAAAATTATTTGTTAATAAAGGTACATTTTCGTGACTCTAGATATGGATCTAAAACTTTTGCAATTAATTATAATAAAACTAAGCATCAAATCGAAAAAACGAAAACACTTTTGGATTCTTCTCTTTAATATCCTTGTGCACCTTTCTCTAAAACTATTTTTCATACAATAAATTTTCTTTTGTCCTAAAATTGTTATAAAAAAACTTAGCGTCCAATCAAAAAACCTGAAACACCATTGGATTCATCTACGGAATATTTATGTGATTTTTGTTTGTTTTTCTTCTAGGTTATTTTTGTAACAATTGAACTATTTGTTAATGAGCGTACATTTGCATAGCTTCAAATATTGATTTAAAATTTTCGTAATTAATTACGAACTAAGCATCTGATCGAAAGCCCAAAAATACCTCTGGATTCGTCTCAAAAATATACGTGTGCGCCTTTTTAGAATCATTTTAAAAACAATTAAATTTTTTTTAATGCCCTGCACTGTTATAAAAAAAGTAAGCATCTGCTCAAGAAAAGGAATTTTCCATTGGATTTATCCCCGAAATATCTAGGTGCGCCTTTTTTGTTTTTTTATTAAACGCTTTGCTTCTTACGTTTTCCAAAGTTTAAAATTATTAAAAAATAAATTAAATGTTTTAAGGTGGTTAAAAAAACAAAACAAAAAAACGGGCCTAGCTATTTTTTAGAAATGATTCCAAGGTTGCTTTTACGAGGTTTTTCTATCGGAAGATTAGTTTGATCATTACGATTTCAAAACATTAAAAAAAATTTAATTGTTTAATTGTTAATTGTTTTTTTATCAAATGATCACTTTGCTTATAATTAATTGCAAAATTTTCAGATTCATATCTATGACAAACTACAGGGTCCGACTGACAAGAGTAAGGTGTTCTGTGCAATAAATGTCATTTCAACTTTTCCTGGCACAAAGTTTTCATAACGTCAATTTTTTTATGGAAAGTGCTTTTGTTTTATCGTGATTGCTCTTCGTCATAAATCAACAAGGGAAAGTACAAATAGCAACGTCGCAACTACTGCAAGCAGAGAATCCATTCTCGGACACCACAATCATTCACGAATACCTGGAGTTTTAAATTCGTAAATTAAAAAAAATAAGCTAGTGAAATTTGTTCTGAATTATATTTCTATTTTTATGCGACGGAAAATTCGATAAAGTAATGAGCTTAGTTTTTGTGTGTTCATTTTTCGATAAGATATTGATATTTAAATATTTTTCAAATTAAAATCGTATAGTCATAAACCCTAACGAGGAGATTTGTTTTCTTCAATACTTTATAATGATTCTTCCCTTTGAATTATAATCTTATAGGGTGAAGATATAAAAAAAACAGTGTGTGGCAGTGAGGTTTCATGACAGAAGTAAAACTTTGATGGAATAACTTAAATTTTTTTTTTAAGGAATCATGAGCTTTGAGAAGATCGCATAGTCAGGGAGTGCAGAAAGAAAGATAGAGAGAGAGAGAGAGAGAGAAAGTTGGTATATCAAAGAGAAGTCTTTAGAGAAATTTCGAACCGCCGCACAAAAGGAAGACTCAATTAGAAAGAAAAGGAAAAAGGAAAAAAGGGAAAATAAAAAGGAAATCGGGAAGGAGAAAGGAAAAAAGGGAATGAAAAATGGAAAGGGAAAAGAAAAAAGGACAAGAGAAAAGGAAAAATAAATTAGAAAGTAAAAAAGGAATAAGAAAGGAAAAAGAAAATGAGGACAAGGGAAAGGGAAAGAAAAATGGGAAAGAAAAAAGGGAAACTTTAAAGCAAAAGGGGAAAGGGGGCATTGGGAAAGGAGAACTGGGAATGGGGAAGAGGTGAAAAAAAAGGAAAGAAGGACGAGGAAAATGGGAAAGAGAAAATAGAAAAAGAAGTTAGGAACGGGGAACGAGAAAAGTGAAAAGGGAAAAGTGGAAAGGTAAAGGGTAAGAAAAAGGAAAAAAGAAAAAGAAAAAGAGAAACGGGAAAAGGAAAAGGTAAACAACGAAGGGAAATGAGAAAAAGGGAACGGGAAAAATGGAAAGGAGAAAGGGGGAGGGAAAGAAAAAGATAACGAGAAAGAGAAAAAGAAAGAGAAAAAGCCAAAAAAAGAGAAAAAGAAAGGAAAAGGGAGAAGTAGATAATAGGATCGGAGGGAAAGAGGAAAAAGTATGAAAGGGGAAAGGGCTTCAGGGAGAAGATAAACGGGAAAGGGAAATAATAAGAGAGAGACAGAGATTTCTCGATCTAGATACCACCCGGTAGTGTGGTCTTGCGGTAATGCGGTCGCCCGTTTTTTTTCTTTTTTTTCTTTTCAAGAAGAAGGGAAACGGGAAAAATGGAAAGAAGAAAGTGGAATTGGGAACGGGGAATGAAAAAAATGGAAAGGAGAAAGGAGAAATTCAAAGGGCAAGAAAAAGGAGAAGAGGAAAAGAAGAAGAGAATGGGGGAAAGTAAAAGGGAGAGAAAAGGAGAGAATGGGAAAAGGAGAACGGCGAACAGGGAAAATGGAAAGGAGAAAGACGGAAGGGGAGGGGAAGAGTAAGAGAAAGAGAGAGAATGAGAAAGGGAGAGAAAGAAAAAGAGAGAGAGGAAGAGAGGGACAGAGAAAGAGAGAAAGGGGGTGCAGTGAAAAATAAGAGAGAGACAGAGATTTCTCGATCCACACATCGCCCGGTAGTGTGGTCATGCAGTCATGTGGTTGCCCGTTTCTTTCTTAATTCACTCCTGTCCCAAAAGAAATTTCACTTAAAAAACTTTACGTTATTTTGCAGAAACAAAAAGAGTAGGATGAATTTTATGAAACACCCTAAATTTAAATTTTCGTACTGTAATCCGTACTTAAAATCATTTAGTTCGATAAAAATTTCAGTGCAAAATCAACTTTACTTTCTAAGAGAAGCTTTTAGTTTCCTTACCTAATATTATAAAAGTATGAAAATAAACATTAATGTTTACTCAAACTATTATTCTTTGACTATAAAATATAAAAAATTTCATTTTTGTTATCGCAGGCCAATTTTTCTCTACTCGACTCCTTTCTACTTCTTCCCGTTTTTCTATTTTAATGAGAACTGAATTAGTAATTTTATTAATTTAGTTGATTTTTTATCTTTTTTGGCTAAAAAACCTTTCATGCTTGAAAATTTAACTCTTTTGTAAAAGATTAATCTTCTTGGGTGAAAATATTATTTTTTTTGGTTAACAATTTAATTTATAGGCTGCTTTAATAATTTTAATGAAATTTCAATTATTTTTTTGTTGAAAATTTTACTATTGTTTTTCAATAATATTTCTTTCTGGGCTTCAAGCTCAACTATTTTGATAGAAAAATCAAATATTTGCTAGAAATTGAACTTTCTTTAGAAAAATTAACAATTTCTTTGCAATCATGTTTTTTCTAGATTAGAAAATCTTTCTTGGTTGTAAATTTAACTCTTTGCTCGAAAGTCTTAGCGCGCCTAGGGCGCGCGACTGTTGCATCTCGCGCTG
>JAUELO010007840.1:0-11637 GCA_032357855.1 Amphibolips quercusostensackenii
TTATTTATCTTGAGACATCAACATATCTCAAGAAATACTATACGCATATAACGAAAAAAATGTCCTTAATAAATACTTTCTGTTTCCGAAAGGGAAAAGCGACCCCGCAAAAATTAATCACACAGCCCACTCCCTGGAGGTAAAAGGGAGGGGGGTGGGGGTAACATTAACATTTCAAATGGAAACCTATATTTTCTTATTTCAGATTCAGGTTCTCAATTAAAAATACGTACGTTTAATCTAAATTTTTTTGGGAAATTTTTTAAAATTTTCCATTTAAAATTTAAGAATTTTGAATTTTCATTCATTTTTATTACTAAACAATTAAAATGATAGAATATATATAGTAAAAAACCAACGTTTCGATGCTCATACAGCACCCTTATCAAGGTTAGAAATATTATAATAAGTAGGAATTGTGACGAAGAAACGGTACTCTCTTTCCGAAACCCGAGATCCAAGTGATGGTCAAAAGGCAAATCCCATATTTTCTTCATACCTGAAATCCAAGTGATGTTCAAAGGTTAATCCGTTACGATAAAACAGAAATATACGCCAGGAAGAATTTAGAAATGAGAAAAAGACAAAGAAAATCAAGATTCATAAAACCTATTGTTAAATATAATTGATCATACTGACATACTGAAATTTCTGAAGGTTTCATGGTAACAAAAGGTTTTCTTAGAAACAATCCTGATATAATGTGCATGAATGCTGATAAGTGCAATATTACAGTTTGTATAAAGAAATCAGATTATATTAGGGATGTGGAAGATTTACTTTCCAATCATGATGATTTTGATTTGCTGAATGAAAATCCGTTAAAACAATTAAAAAGAGACACTTTTGAAGTGCTTGACAATTGAAGAAAGAATGGTCCTTTAGGAAAGGATTTAAGATGGACTGATATGAACACCGAGGACACAGTTTTTGCCAGATGTTATGGTTTGAGAAAGATGCATAAGGATGTCTATCCTTTGAGAATAGTTATATCAACTATTGACACGCCTGATGAATTTTTAGAGCAAACCTTCAATTTGATTTTTAAAGATTCTATTACAACTTCAAAATACAATATTAAAAATAGCTAGGAATTGAAAAAAAAAATATTATTTAAAAAACTGTTCTGGATGACCATGTAATGATTTCCTTGGATGTTGTTGCAATGTTTCTAAATATATCCATTGAATTAGTTACACAGGCAGTTTTAAATATACGGGATAATATTAAATCACGTACTCGGTTAAGGCGCAAAGATTTTATCGAAGGGATAACTTTCATTATGAACTGAACTTTTTTCAAATTTAATGGATCTTTTTATAGGCAGAAGTTTGGTACTCCCATAGGTTCATTAATTTTTCCAATCTTAGCGGAAATAGTAATGGAAGGTTTAGAAGTTCTAGTTTTTTAAAGTTGAATGTTGTTTTGCCTTTTTACTTTCGGTATGTTAACGATACCTTATTATGCATTTCTCTAGCAAAGTTACAGACAGTTATTGATGCTTTCAACATTTTTTATTCAAGACTTCAATTCACCTATGATATAGAAAATAATAATAAGATCAGTTTTTTAGACATATAGGTAATTAAATATCAGGATGGTAATATTTTCACCAATTGGTATAGGACAAGTACAATTTCAGGTAGAATTTTGAATTTCTTTTCGGTCCATCCTTTTCAAAGCAAAACTGCAGTATTCAAAAGCGTAGTTGACAGAGCTCTAGGTTTGTCCCATATTTCGTTTCATCAAAGAAATTTGGATATTGTTAATATTATCCTTTATCTGAATCATTACCTACACAATTTAAGTAAGAAACGTTTTACAATTAAAATCAACAAATCAATAACAAACGAAATAATCTTTTGCCTACAGAAATTTAGAGGGATTTGAGGAAATGAAGTTCCTATAATGCTTTTGTTCTTTCATTTTTTGGTCAAATTTCGAAAAATATTAAATTCATGTTTGAGAAGTGTAAATTAATTTCATATTTTGTACATCATTTGAAATGGATTCAATAATAACCTTTGGTAAAGATCCTCTAGATAATTTTGAAAAAGGTGGTATTGTGTACAACAGGGCTCTCCACTTTCAGCAGCTGTTGACTGCCACGACAAGTGTTTGACTGCCACCAAGTTTTTCTGTCATTTTTTTCGTCAGTTTCCAGGAATCCTAAAAAGGTTTACGGTCGATACGTTCACGGTGCGTTACGGCTCATTGCTCACACCAAAGGGTCTGCTTTTTTTGTACTCGAATTCACATAACATTTCCTTTTTCAGTTCAGAATTTAATTTACCGTGGAGGATTAGGAATTAGTCAAACGACAAGATTTATTAGGCCCTATTTGACCCAGTCTCAAGACTGACATGTCAGTCTTTGCAGCCAAAGACTGCCTTCTGGAGAGCCCTGGTATACAAGATCACTTGCAGGGTCTGTGATATGACTTATGTGGGACAGACCGGCAAACTTCTTAATACTATAATAGAAGAACACTAGAATGATATTCCATTTAGACGTTGTTATAAGAGCGTTCATGCCAGGCATACAAGACAATTTTTTAATGCTGATCATGAATTTGACTAAGATAATGTTAAAATTTCACACAGTGAAAGTCATGAGAGAAAGATAGATTTTATGGAGATGCTTTGTATAAAAAACAAAGAAAGTCATCTATTAATTTGAAAACTGATTTGGACAAATTAAAACAAAAGTTATGTCAGTATGATTAATTATATTTAACAATAGATTTCATGAATCTTGATTATCTTTGGCTTTTTCTCATTTCTAAATTCTTCCTAGCGTATATTTCTGTTTTATTGTAACGGATTACCCTTTGAACATCACTTGGATTTCAGGTATGAAAAAAAGACGACCCTTGTTTTGTCGCACTTCCTACCTGCTTAAATGTTTCTTGCTTCGATATGGGATTTACCTTTGACCATCACTTGTATCTCGGGTTTTGAAGAGAGAGTACTGTTTCTTTGTCACTCTTTCTACCTATTGCAATATTTCTAACCTTGATAAGGGTGCTGTATGAGCATCGAAACGTAATTTTTGTACTATATATGTTCTATTATTGTAATTGTATGGTAATAAAAATAAAGAAAGACGAAAGAAATAAAAAAAAGCAATGGGATTTGGTTGGTTGCCTTTGTCATCTTTCTTTCCTCTTGTTTGTTTTTGTTTCATTCTTTTTCTTTTCTCTTTCCAGTTACAATAGGAACATTTCAGACTGGCTGTCCAAATTTGGTCGTTGGATTCCTGTTTTAATTTTAAGAATGCTATACAATAACTTAAGTATTGAACGTCAAATAGGATTTTGAACTTTGAAATTAATTATAATTTTAGGTTCTCAGATTTTAATTCACCTTCACGGTATTTATTTTTATGAATTAATAAGTTTTTTTACCTGCAACGATTATGTTCTTTGAATAGCGAATCTAAAAATGTTTTCCTTTTTTTTCTGTCGCAAACAGTTCACTGTATACTTGTAGGAAATTACAGTTTTAATCTTTTTATGGTGACTTTTATATGCCTGTAGTTGTTAAGACAAACAGGTTATGAATGCATCTACGGCTATGAATGCAGGACAAGTCTGTATATCCCTAATGTCTAGCTCGTAAGACGGAACCAGAAATCATTGTCTTGAAGACATATTGAAAACATTCAAGACCAAATCAAGACCAAATCAATACCAAATATTTTTATAAGGGCGATCCTAAGTGATTGTGTTTCAGTAGAAAAATTCTATCGTTAAACCCTAAACCAATGCCGTCACACTTGCTTCTTTGAATTTATTGGTATTTTGTCAACTATGCTACATGATTATTCTGAACAACATATCGCAACTTAGGATCACAGAAATATTAAATTATATTAAGAACCTATTTCTTTGGGCCCAATGAGTATTTGGTAAAATTTGGGGTACGCTTCTTTTAACCAAGAAATCACATCTTCTAACTAAGAAAAACTTTTGCTTTAGCCACATTTAACTATATAAAATATCTAATTTGAAACACAAATCTCTCATCACTTTCGATCAAAAACAACTTTATTTCGCTCAGTTATTATTTTACTGATTGAAATAAATATTAATTTGCAATAATAATTTAATATTTTTTTTGGTTAAGATAAAACCATTAATTTGTATTAAAGAAATATTTTATGTAACAAATTTAATGCGATCATTTCTTTAAATCAAGTCAATTTTTTTCGATCCGAAACATTTTTTCTCAGTGTACAGAAAAAACTTGCTCCACAATTAAAGTTAATATGTGCAGGCGTCCGCATAAAACATATACTTATAATCAGTCTGAAGTTCGATTTTGGTTCATATAACCACATGAATTTCCGTCATTTTCAGCATGAAGCGAACCCTTTAGGATAAAAAGTAAGTTGCTAGAGCATTTTTTGTAAGCCTTGGGCTTACAATACACGACATAACTCCATACTAGCACCGAGGACCCTTTTTATATAAGCGTACATATATATATATAAAAAGTTGAAGTAAACTTTATAAAAACTTAGATTAAGTGCATTTTTTTAACTTATTGTCTGATTAAATTATATTAAAATACCATACAAACTGAAGTGAATTCATCATAAGATTTGCTTGTCACAGGTGAATGAGTATTTAGAAGTATTAAGAAGAGAAGTATGATAAAAGTTTTAAAATTCATAGAAAAATAGTAAATATCTTAAGTGAGCAAGCCCATCATATATAAAAAAGCATGGAATTAAACTTTAGCACCCACCTCACCCACTGCAAAAGAACTTTCGTTCTCCAGCTGTCTTTTTCTTCCGGATTAAACGTCAGGAAGAAGGTGGCATTAAAGTTTCTTCTGTAAGGGGTCAGAGTTTTTAGCTGACACGGTCAAAAAGAACGAGAAATTTTCGCGATTTAAGTTCGGGACGATTGGGGAAGGACGTACGACAAACAGAAAGAGCACCACGACATTTGCAGAGCCGCAATTGATTTCTCTGAGGACACTAGATATCCAACAAAATTCATGTTTTAGTGCTACCATTTTTTATTTTAGCAACCCTGAACAGGATTTTACGCCAAGGACATTAATACCGAAATGTAGTGGTTTTAGTGCGGATGGGTTTCATAAAATTTTTTATTTTGTGAGAAATCATGTCATAAATATTTCGTACGTGTGGTAACCCTTTCTAACAAAATTTAAAATATTTCATGGCTTAATCAACACAGTAGTAATTAGAATGGGCTGAACATGACAGCAAATTAGAAAAGTTAAAGCAGCCTACCGTAAAAAGTAAATTGTCCTTAAAATCCAAAAAAGTAAGTAAAATATTGGACCAATATACTGATGCCAATACTTTCATAATACGGCGGCCAGTATGGGTCCGATATTGTACGAATAGTCAGTCCTGGCATTGCCGTTGCATCGTAGTTACTACATTTGTAAAATTATACAGAACTTGTGTCTTGCTAAAGTTTTGAAAGCATATACGGGGCGCACAGTGGGGTAATATAAAAAAACGAGGTTCAACATAACATTTAGAACCCAATTATGCACCGATCTTACTTTTTTTTTTGATTCAAGGCTGCATTTTTCAGAATATAGTTAGAGTAGATTTTTTATTTTTTTGTTTATTTAATTTCTATATCAATGCAAACAGCAAAAAAAGTGTCGATTTTTTCATTTTTGTTTTTTATATCCTAGAAAAAATTTTTCTGATACTTCTTGTCACTGAGATTCAATGCACAGAGGTTTAAGAAACAAAAAATTTGTTAACTTGTCAAGATAATTGTTATAAACATATTGTATTACAAATATTCGACATTAGGGGATATTCGTCTTCAAAGTATATTTCTGTCTTGAGATTGCTAGCTTTTATCGTTAGGATGATACGTGACCATTAAAATTTAAGAATAAGTGTTAATTATTAATTTTATAAACAAATTAAAGAAAAAAATGAACATTGCAGACATTTACAAGCAGAAAACAATCTTTTTTCTTCTAGTCTTGTAATAATATTACCAATTATGTTTTTGGAAAAAAATTTCACTAATTATTAATATTTGTTTATTCTATAGACAAATTATATGAACAAATGCACATTTGAGGCGTTTTTAAGCAAAAAGAAATTGTTTTACTACTGACCTTGCTAAAATTATATTGACAATGATGTTTTCTGAAAAAATTGTGCTATGCATTATTATTTGTTTATTTTATGAACAAATTATAGAAACCAATGCATATTTTTTTAGGTGTTTTCAAGCGTAAAGACATTGTTTTTTCTGCCACAAAGTAATTCTGAAATAACTAAAATTAAACCTCCAAGTTACTGCAAAAATCGTCATTAAGTTACTTTACAAGTTACTTTTTGAAACAGTAAGAAAGTCAACCTAAGAGTTAAAAATAACGTAACTTTTCAGTAACTTAGTTACTTGCAATAAGCTACTATCTAACTCTGTTATTAGTAGCATTTAATTTTCTATAATTTGTTATCACTAATTCATGATCTTAATTAAGAATGTCGTCAAACTTAGTCAAATAAGATCTCTTACGCAGAAAAAAATTCTACTCAATACAAATATTTTTGAAATGTTTGATACATATGTGCACTTATTATGCCCGATCCTATCTTAATTAGAAAATTAGACATCGCAAATAGTCATTCAAGCGTAACTCACTGTACACCCATTTATCCAAACTTCCGAAATATTTTTTTGAATATAATTTTCTATTGAGATAAGGATCCTGGTCGATTAAGTTTCACGACGCTCTTAATGAAATTCGTTAATAATTGAAAAGTAATTACAGTAATCTATATTCTATTGATAAGGGCGTCGTGAACATTCCTTTATAAGGAAAGTAATTGCAGTTAAAAACGCCTAATTGGGATTACTACTGAGAATTTTAAAGTTCTTGTGCATCAAGAGGTTCAATAAATTGAAGAGAATTCTGTTATTATAGAGGCATTCAGAGAATTTAAAGAATTTAAGTTTTTTCTAAACGATTGCTAAACAATCAACAAAATCAAGAAAATTAAGTGGTACTCCAAGAGTTTAAACAATTTCGAGGAGTTTAAAAAGTTTAGAAAGATTGAAAGAATTATATAAAATTTATAGTACTCATTAGAATTCAAGAAATTTAGAAGAACTAAAATAAACGAGAGAATTCAGAGAATTTAAAGAATTTAAAATATTTCAACTGAGTTTACAGAATTTCGATTCAATGTAAAAATTTGTATATGTTCCTTAAGTAGTAATTAACGCATTAAAAAAATGATGAATTTGTAATACAATAAAAAGAATTCGGTTTTCAGGAAGTATTCAGAGCACTTGAAAGATTTTATGGAATTAAAAATAAGTCAAGTTATATCCTAGGTATTTTAAGAGAATTCAAAAAACTTTTAAAAAATTCAAAAGATTTGAAGTGAATTCCAAGAAATCTACAGTATTCTGCACAATTCAAAAGACTACGTGCATTTAAATATTTCAAGAGAAAGTACCTTCATAGACTTCTACAGAATTCAAAAAACGTATGCACTTAGACTGTTGTACGATTTGACTTTGGATTCTTGTTAATAACCCTCCCTTCTCCAATTTGTTTGTTTTTCGGGAAAAGAAATTTCGTAAATTTTTTTAAAAATATTAACCTGTGCCCCTGGGCTTTGGAAATTAACATGGGGTTTTAAATAGAAGAAGCTCGATTTTCAAAAAAATGGCAAAAGGAATTACTTGTTATGAACTTTTTGTGAAATATAGTATAGACATCTCTCAAGGAGTATTCAAGGAATAATTTTCATTCAATAACTTTCAATTTAGACCCCCTGATCCCTTTTTATTGTGTCCGGAAAATGCCCCAAAAAATGCAAATTGCAGTTTTCTGTCAAATTCATGCTAAAGGCGGTATTTATTGAAATTTTTTCAACATGAATTATTTTAATTGATAAGTGACAAGTTTCCAAGTACTTATAAATAATTTTAAATAGTTTAAGCAATCACTGTTTATCTAAACAAATACCCCCTGTAAAGTTATTCTCTTTCAGGATAAATTATACAAAGTTGATAAATATTAAGAGTAATAGTTCTTGCTTAATATATTTAGTTATTATTTTAACGAGTTTTAATAGTTCAAACAACTTTTTTACCTTTAAAGCGAGAAAATTTATTATTTGCTGGAATTAATAACACAATTAACGAATGTTGAGAGTAATCTTTTTTTCTAAAGGATATTTAGCCATTTTTTATATAATTTTGGTTAACAATTTTGATTTGTCTAAACATTTTTTTTCTGCAAATCGTAAAAAGTTATTCTTTCCTGCAGTTAATGACATAATTGAGAAACGAGAGTAACATTGTTTGCATAAGATATTTTGCATAACCTATAATGTTTAAATAATGACAATTTGTTAAAAAAATTAAATTTAAATAATTATTCGTTTAAAAAAATTTATTTTCAAAAATTATCAATTTTTTATAATACGGTCTGAAAAATAACTATACATAACAGACTGAAAAATAGCTTAAATTAATTACTTTTGTTTGAATGATTGGAGCCTAAATTGTGAGGTGAGGAAACACTAAATAGGCGAGTAAAAATTGTAAGTATGGGAGTGATTAATCATTGAATTTTCAAAGCATCAAAAATGTATCGTAAATAAGACGCTCCCAATCTTCAAGTATATTGAAATAGTATAGATAAAGTATAGCTGAAGTATGGCTGAGGTATAGCTCTATACATATAACTTCATCTATATTTAGGTCTTCTAAATTATAGGCTATACTTTATCTATGCTTTTATCTTTTACATTGTTAAAAACATAATCCAGGATTTATTTTAGCTGTAAATCCACTATGCTTCATCCAAATATGCATGAAGTATGAGATACTCTCATTTGCATTACTTTTACTATACTATCTGAGAGTTCGCTCCCATATGATTCGCCAGGCGCTTTCCTAGATCAATCACATATCAAATTTTTTAACAGGGGAAGTCGTCAGTGTAAGAGATTCAAAAAAACTGGACTTTTCTCCATCTTCTCTATAAAAAGGCACAAGTTAATGGTTGGTAATTGTTCAAATAATTGCAAAATATCTAGAGCAAAAAATCTTACTCTTTAAATTCGTTAATTGTATCATTAATTGCAGAAAAGAATAAATTTTCACAAATCACAGAGAAAAAATTGTTTAAGCAAATAAAAATTGTTTAAATATTTAACAAATATGTTAAACAATAAGTGCTACTGTTAACGTTCATTAACTTTTTGTAATTCATCTCAAAAGATAATGACTTCTCACGACTTGGAAGGTCAAATATAGTTTAACCCTGGTCTCCTACCCTTCACCTTCATGACACATCCACAACCCCTGGGTTGTGTACAACCCAGTGTCCTGAAAATAGCGTTGCCGTTCAAAAAACCTTCATTTTGGTCTTGAAATGAATAATACTGAATCTTTCCAGTATAAAATCATAAATTTCAATTTTGAAAATGGTTTTAAAAGAAATCTTTAGGTAGGAGTATCAAATGAAAAAAAAAAATTAATTACCATTGTCACCTAAACCACGGA
This sequence comes from Amphibolips quercusostensackenii, assembly GCA_032357855.1. NCBI lineage: Eukaryota > Metazoa > Arthropoda > Insecta > Hymenoptera > Cynipidae > Amphibolips > Amphibolips quercusostensackenii. Next base: position 9,542 of record JAUELO010007840.1, read on the forward strand.
TATCTTAAAATACCATCAAAGTTCTTAATTCTCTTACCACCTACTTTATCACAAACTGTTAGAAAGCTTTGTGGGCTGAAATTATACATTTTTCAGAGTAACTGAAAGAATGAAATTAAGTGACTTCCAATAAAATAAGAATTCCAAAATCGAACAAATATGGACCATAGTGATAACATGGCTGAGAAAAATGTGCAAATGGTATTCTTTGACTTATTTCAGACTTGCGTGTGCATATCATAGCCCATACTAGGATTATCAACTAGAATTAGCCAAGAAAACAATCGCTTTTTTGGGGATAAAAAGAAATAATAATGTAACTTTGAAATAAAAAATAATGGAGGCTTAGTTACATACAAGGTGGTGCTTCTTTTCTCACTGTATGGTAATTAAAAGTTTTTTACATAGAATTTCCTATCCAATCAAGCTAAATAAACTTTCTTTTACATTTAACAAGAATGAAATTTTGAAGAATAACACGCAATTTTGCATGTGACTAGAAAAGACGAGACTAGAGGAACAAGTGCAGTCAAGAATCACTCTAAATTATTCTGTTAATCAAATAATAGTTGCCCGATTATTTTGCTTTTAGAAAATAAGTTGAAATTTTTTTTTGCTATTTAAATTCGAAATCTGAAACTTTCTTGCCAATCGAATAGCAGATTTCCAATTTTTTTGCTCCTCAAAAATAAAGTAATGGATTTTTTTCAATTCGAATTCAAAGTCCCAATATTTTTGCCACTCAAATAACTGATTCCAGATTTTTTGCTCCTCGAAATTGAAGTACCAGATTTTTTTATACACGGATTCGAACTTTAAGATTATTTTTTTACTTGAGAAATAGATTCCCGATTATTCTTTTCACTGAAAATAAAGTACCGAATTTGTGTGCTATTTAAATGCAAAGCCCAAATTTTTTTTTCTACTCAAATAATTGATTCCTGATTTTTTTTACTTCTCGAAATTAAAGTACCAGATTTTTTGATACACGAATTTAAACTTTCAGATTATTTTGTTGGTTGATTTCCGATTATCTTGCCATCGAAAATAAAGTATAGAATTTGTTTGCTATTCAAATTCTTACTTGCTACTCGAATAATAGATTCCCTATGTTTTTGCTTCTCGAAAATGATGTACCGGATTTTTTTGCTACTCGAATTCGAAATTCTGGATTATTCTGCTACACGAATAATTGGTTACCGATCTTTTTGCTTCTTAAAATAAAGTACTGGATTTTTCGGCTACTCGAATTCAAACTTCTAGATTATTTTGCTACTCGACTAATAGATTTCCGATTTTTTTCTCCCTAAAATTAATGTGCCAGATTTTTTTTGCTATAAGGATTCAAAGTTCTAGATTATTTTGCTACTCGACTAAAAGATTTCTAATTTTTTTGCTTGTCGAATAATAGATTCCCAATTTTTTTGCTTCTCGAAATTAAAGCAATGGTTTTTTTTACTTGAATTCGAAGTTCTAGATTTTTCTGCTACGCGTATAGTAGACTTCATTTTTTTTTGCTTCTCGAAATTGAGGTACCGGGTTTTTTTGCTACGCGAATTTAAATTTATAGATTAGGCGGAAAACCAACAATGGATTCCTGATTTTTGGCAGTTTTTCCTGATCAGATTTCAATCATTGATTAGGTGCTATACAAATAACAGTTGACCAATTTTTTCGCTCTTTGAAATTGAAGTAACAAAAAATCCAGCACTTTAATTTCAAGAAGTAAAAAATCGGAAATTTATTATTCGAGTAGCAAAGAAATGTTGGTCTTCGAATCTGAATAGCATAAAAATCCGGTACCTTATTTTTGAGGAGTCGAAAGATCGGTAATCTATTATTATTCGAGGAGCGGTATAACCTGGAATTCTTGTATTTAAAATTTCGTTTGAACTTTAATATAATAATTAACGACAGTTTTATCATTTTAATCAATTTTTTTGCAGTCAAATTTATTAAATAAAAAGATCCTCACCTGTAATGATGTTTCCAATCATTTTTACATTGTTTGAACTTGTTTTAATACTTTCAGAAAATTGTTCATTACGAGAAATTGATACCTTTCACTCAGGGGTATTTTTTGTAAGATGTAACAT